>VDFB02079002.1:0-21747 GCA_007258455.2 Sequoia sempervirens | reverse complement strand
TAGGGATAAGATCATCATAAGAAGTGACACATTGCATCTTTAACTAAAAGGATAAATTCATATTGACATTAGCAATGATGATTCTAACTTGTTGCTCCTTAGGAATGGGTCACTTGCTCTTACTAGCTCGCTACCTCCATCATTGTAGGAAGTTTGCGATCAAGTTCAATATTCTAATTTAGGAGTCTTAACGGTTGGAAATCATAGTAAAATCAGAATATAATAAGTTTTTGAATTAGCATTTTAAAGTGTTTCTTGGGGTCATTAACTGCACTATTTCTTTGCGTGGGTGTTGCATGCCAAATTTTTGGTGTAAAATATCATAATTATTAGATTATGTTAACTATCTATGAATAAAATTAGAGAGGTGAGTTTGATATTTTTGAAGATCTAAATAGTACAAGCTTGGTAAAGAAAAATCATGTCAGATAATATTAGTCCAAAACAAAATGAAGAGACACTTGATAGATTGTGGGCTAGATTGAAAAGAAAGGGTGATGGGAAATGTTATTGTCCTTGCAATAATTGCAAGGGCTTAAAGATGAAACGACTTTTAATCACAACTGAGAAACATTGTAAGCAGCATGGTCACATTGAAGGGGGGCATGATTATCGTCCATTGGTAAGTTTTTCATTATATGTGTTTATATTGATTGAATTTGTAAATATTTATATCGTTTTAACATTATATATATATAATCACTTGATCATGATCATGGTTTATTTGTGTCTATATCATTATTATAAAGGTGGGGTACCCTAGGGCAAATGATATGGATTATCACAACCTAAAGAATGTGGTTTTGTAAGCGGATGAACATGGAGCTGTGAATATCGAAGATGAAGTTAATGATCCTATAGAAGAAGATTATCATGCGCCAGAAAACACAATTGAAGATAATGGTACGAATACATTGATCCATGACACATTTAGTGGCAAAGCTGATCATGATGATCAAGATGACTTTGATGATGTTCATGATTTACCTGTACTTGAGAAGGCATACGAGCCCCTTTATGAAGGCTCTGAAACAACTCTTCTCTTTGTTGTATTGTTGTTGTTGAACTTGAAGGTTATGAATGGTTTATCAAACATAGCAATCTCACAGATGTTAAGGTATGTTATATATGTCATTTTTTTTCATCTATTGTAATTGTTGTTAGTTCATCACTAGTAAATGAATGATGAAATATGTACTATTAATATTCTTTATATGAACAAATTATTTTTTGTTGTACATTGATTGGTGAATTTTTGTTACCACCATCAAATATTTTACCTCAATCATACCGAGATTTATGTGCCATTATGAAAGATATCAAAATGGAGTATCAAGCAATAGATGCATGTCCCAATGATCATATTATATATCATAAACAACAAGAATTTGCAACAGAATGCCTAAAATGTCATATTAGTAGATATCAAACAGATCAACTAACAAAAAGGTGTCTTGCAAGGTTCTTTGTTATATTCCCATTATTCCACGTATGCAATGATTATTTAGGTGTGAAAGCTTAGCACAATTTATGGATTACCATGCACAAAATAGAAGTGGAGATGACATTCTTCGAATGCTTGTGGATGGTTCTACATTTAGGGACATGGAGGAAAAATGGCCACACTTTAAAGAAGAACATAGTAATCTCAGGCTTTCATTGGGAGTGGACAGTGTCAATCCATTTGGAGAGCTGAGATTTATTTACTCAATGTGGTCTATTTTTGTTATCAACAATAAAATTCCTCCATGGATGTCAATAAATATAGTTTATAATGTGTTGTCAATGATTGTTCTAGGTATTTGTTTACACTAATTTCTTTAACGTAGTAGCATCTCATCGGTCTTATTTTGTTGCATAATGACTTATATTATTTTTTCATTCAATAGTCATGTATACTAATTCTATATATTGCAAGAAATGTTATAATAATTATGTAATGTTTATGTTCATTCAACTAGGTAAAGTACCAAGTTAAAGATATGAATGTATATATCGAAATTTCTTATTGACGAAGTTACTAAAGTTATGGAATGGCATCACTTCATGTATGATTTCTAGACTAATAGGACAAAAGACAATTTCACCCATGCAATGCTCAGGATACACCATGATGCCCTAGGGCTAACACATTTCTTGTGGTATGTTATAATATTCGACTGCACTTTAACAATATTTAATTTGATGAAGTAGATATCTTGAATGCTTTTAAAATAATCTATTCATTATATATAATTATAAAAATTGATATATTTAATCCAATTATATATCATCTTGCAGGTCTTCAAACAAAGGAAAATTTGTATGTCTAATTTGTGGTTCAAAGATGAAATCTCGTCATTCAACAAGTTTAGGAAAGCAGGTTTTTGATGAGTATATGCACTTCCTCCATAGAAATCATAAGTATCTAACTACTGAAAAACATCTTTTCAATGGGAAAGAGGAGACTACATCAAAACCACAAAGAATGTCACCTCACCTATGGAAGTTGGAATATAATAGAATTAATCGTCAAGGTTATACATCAGATCAAATTGTTTATCTATCATATATGATATGTTTTGAATTTATATTTTTATATTGTGTTGTGTTTACTTATGTTGTAATTGACAATGATTGTCGTTGTTAATTTGTTTAACTTATATGCTTCATGAAGGTCGTCAAGGCATTAATGGCCGGGCGCCCACAAGGACGTACCAAAAATTTATCCCGCATAATTTAGTAAGTTTCCTACTATGAGAAGCTAAAAATTTTGTATTTGTTTGATACAATTCATATCGAAAAGAATATAACAAAAATATTATGGAAAATATTGGATGGAAGGCATGACAAAGAAAAAATTGTCAAAATTTCTAGTGACATTTAGGAAGCCAATCGTGCAATGAAAAATGTCATTCAATTAAATAGCTATGGAGACCAAAATTAATATAAGTGCCCTTCCTTGGTTATTAATAGAGCAGCAAAAGCAATACTATAAAAGAAGTCATACGAAAAATTTGATTTCCCACAGGATTTGCTATGAACATAAACAATATAATAACAAAGAAAGGGGACTTTGGGTCAGGGATGAAAATGCATGATTGGCATACCTTCATTAAGGTAATTATTCTAATATATTATATACATTTGTATAATGCATGTACTTTTTAGTGTATTTTTTTTACTACTTTTGGAAAAATAATGAAAAGATTATTTTATAATTGTTGCAGTATGTTCTACCTCTATCTCTCTCAGACAACTTTGACAACAATGCCAAACAAGTTATATATGATGTAATGCCCCGGCCAATAATAACCCTAGGCGAAGTTGCAATTTACTACACAAATGAACTATTTTTTTTTAAAATAAGAACAATTAATACATGCAAGTTCAAACCATTTCCAACCAATCCCCTAAGGTTACAAGACTGAGTTACTTAAACCCAAACAAGAAACATGAATTAAATCCATAACATTTAATTTACTTAACAATTAAGTTCACATCCACCCCATACATAATAATTTACATTGAAGAATAATAAATACCACATGATTCTAATAACAATTAATTTACAATAAGATTACAATGCTCATTCCCCGAATGAGATAATCCAATAATCATGATTACATATTACAAATTCCACCTCTATAACAATGAGGGGTAATAAAATACAAGATCAATAGAATGAATTAAGCATGACAAGAAATTGGATCCCATGAGCTCTCCAAATAGAAATCTCATTCACACAAACAAGAAGAAAACCAACGGATTAAGGTGCACGTTCCACCCAACCGTGTGATACCCAAAGGCGCACCCCCCGTGCTAGGAGATAGTAACCAGGAATCCAACACAAAACCATCTACCACTAGACACAAGCTAAAGCATAAACTGAACTGAAACAACTACAACCATAATATTACTTAACATAAAGTTGCAGTGCTTCCAGAGAACAATGATCTTTTACGTAGTACAACAACTGACTTGGTTGACATAGTGAGAGTGCCACACGACAATTTTTATGAGTTACCCTGGCTCAACAGTCTAAGGCAACCGAACCCACATCTTGGGCTATCCAGGCTCAACTCTACTAGCTGTCAGACCCTCATACCAACTGCACTTCTCGTCTCATCTCAAACCTTAAAAGCGAATGAGCTATGAGAGAGGCATTAATTATCTTAATTAGTCTAAGAGTTTTTCATTAATTCTTTATTTTAAGTTATCACTTACTTAAACCCTAAGTGAGTTACCTTGGCGCCCCTCTGTGTGTCAGACCCCCACATAGAGCCACTCTCCTATCGAAAACACAAAGGGTACAACCCACAATGAGCAATTGGATAAGACAACCTCTCCAAACCAAAGAGGAAACAAAAGTACAAAACCCTCTTCAAACACTGGAGGCTACAAAGGTCAAAACCCTCTCCAAACACTGGAGACTACAAAGGTCAAAACCCTTTCCAACCACTGGAGGAAACAAAGGTCAAACCCTCTCGAAGCACTGGAGGAAAAAAAACACATACTCCACTCCTAACCCAAAGGAGGCACAAAACCCAAGACAATCCAAAGGTTGACTATTATCACGACAATCCATACAATTAAATGAAACCCTATCTAGAAGACTTCAAGACATCTACTCAATTGCACAACATCGAGAATGATCAAACATGGCTAGCAACCACTTTAGACAATTTAAATAGCTAACGTTCAAGTTTCCTAAACCCAAGTCAAGCAATGACATAGTGCAGGTAATAAATAACAATATTTGCACACTCAAAGTAAATTGGATCACTTGGCCACATTAAGGAATTTAAACTAATATTCTGATTTCATTTGCTCAATCATACTAGATGATTAAAACAATCTTTTGAAATTATAAAAATGTTTTATTAAACATCAACTCCATTACATCTATACAAATGAGATAATCTTTTCAAAGTTCCTATTTTTAAATATTAAAGCATCATTTTAACATATGCCTCTAAAACATTATTTTATATTCTAAGCTTTACTGATTATTCATGATAATAAAAAATGAAATCTCTAAGTAAAGATACTTGTTTATAAAATCATCTCTTTCAATAATCGTTAAATTACCTAATGTTCACTTGGCACCATTAAGGAATTAAATTTAATAATTTAAGTCTATTTACTCAATCATGAGTAAGCATTAAAATAATCTCTTTTAAATATCATTGTTCATTAAAATGACAATTCCATTTCCACTATATTATTGCTATAATCATTTTAAAACAATACCTATTTAAAATAATAAATCATCATTTCAATGTCTTAATTAACAAAATATTATCATTATAATCCAATTGATTAAACTTTAATACCTTATTATCCAACTTATATTATATATATATATATAAATAATAGTAAATAAATATATATTAAAACAAAAGAGAGATGAATTTTTGAGAGGAGGCTGAAGCCCTAAATAGGGCACGCACTGCCCTGACTCACCATGGGCGGTGGGCCTGTCTGCTCCGCACACAATGTCCGCCTACCATGGCGACAGGCATGTGTGCTCGGCACACAGCGTCTGCCTCCCACAGGTGGCGAGACTATGTGCTTGGCACATAGTGTCTGCCTCCCACGGGCGGCGGGACTATGTGCTTCACACACAGTCCATCCCCCATGGGGCACGACAGCGGTGGCAATTGGGTGGCGGTGGGGGTGCCTCCCTTGCCTCCCTTCAAAAAAAATAAAAACTATTTTTTTATTTACATTTTAAAATACAAATAAACTCTCCACAAAATACACATGGAGAACTTCACAAAAATTAGGGTCATTTTCCAGAAAATAAATAAATGGAAACCCTAGGGCATTTATAAATATACTTGTGGGTCTTATTGTGCAAATGCCCAACAAAATATTGCAACCAAAACAATGAATTTTTCAACACATCCATAGGGTTTAGATTCTAGTTTTGACAACAAATCTCTCTTGGTTTTCATTCTATTTTTCCATTGTTTGATTCTAGTTTTGGTTTTCATTTTCAAATTTCAACAAGTTTGCAAGTAATCAAAACAATTTCTCATCGATTTCATTGGATTTAAACAACATTTCAAAGATTTCCAAATAGCATATTGAGGATTTAATCTATTTTCAAAATGAAAGAAAGCACGAACAAAGAGGAACCTAATTTTTCCTCTAAAGCTTGAAGAACTTCCAAAAGGGTGCTTTCAATTCCTCCTTTGAATCCAACTCAAGAAAGGGTTTCAATCTCCTTCAAAATTCCAAAAAAAACCACCAAAACTCTCCATCCAAGTTGAAAACCCCTCCCCACCAAAAATGAAAATAAAATGCTATATTAGAGTTTTGCCAAATTTGCCCAACCCTAAAAATCCCACTTACTAGGTTTATTTTAAAACCAATTGGAGGATATTTCAAATATTTTATTTTAAAACAATTTCTAATTTCTAATTCGAACTTCATGCCTTTTTTCAATATTCATTAAAACAAAAGAATACAAATTTGCAAAGAATTTACTTTATCAACACTTTTTCAAAAGTGAAATTAAAAACACATTATCATTTATTTATTTTAATTTATATGCAACTATCCAAACAGGATTTTTACCTTTATTTTTAATTATATCAAATATACAATAGTGCCAAAAACAACTATCTTAATTAATAAATCACCCTTAATCTAATTAATCAATAAACTCAATATAATTTGATTAATTAAAACAAATCAATCAATAAAATAAATGACGTTTCAACATTGCAAATAAATAAATATAAACATCAATTTAACTACCCAAGCCACTTGATAACCTTTATAATTTTCAACTAGATAAATACTCAAGATGCAAAGGGCTGAATTAACACAACCAACCCGACAACAATTCCACGACACGCTATGGCTAGGGTGACGACTTGGCATGGAAAACCTAGCTACTATCTCCCAATCAATTTTTGTTGGTCAATGGACACTCTCAAACCTGTGAACCAGGTGGAGTCGATGTCATGTACATGTCAACCTGCAACAAAGATTACATCGAACATGCATATATATATAATATGATCAACACACCGTGAAGAGGAAATCTCAGAATCGTAGGGCACTCGCAAGCGAGTGATACAATCCCGTCCCCTTCACCAATACAATATCACTAACTGACGTAGCTAACATCAATGATATGATCACAAGCATAAACATCATTAAATCAATTATTTTCTAAATTAATCCAAAAAATGCCATAAAGATAACCTCAGAATAAAATAACATCACATCAAAATATAACATTACATCGTTTGACAATTGCGATCAAAAGTAACCAAGTTCCAAAGTCAAGGCATAGTCAAACACAATCATAACAAAGAAAACATTACCAAACAAAAGAGTCAAAATGGAGGGGTGTTACATCCTCCCCCCTAGGGTCAGGCTCACTTCTGGAAGCCTACAAGCACCCCTAGTACAAACTCCATAAGATCACACATAATCAATGGTTCAAAAACTGAACCACTCCATAGCTCAACATAAAACAACAGCAACCTGTGCTATAATCAACACAACCAGCATGGTGAAGCAACCACCGACCAAGATTTCAAAAACACATATCCAAGGATTAACATACAAATTACACAAATGCACCAACAAACATCACTGAGAATCATCACAAGGCTACACCTAGTGCGATATTATTACAATGTTTACTCAAGACAAGGTATGCAACATTATCACTTCAACACTCATTTAACATTTTGCATTTTGAATCCAGGTACAATAATTTAATAGCTACATGATTTCCTAAGTCTCAACAATGAACTTGGGGAATCTAGGCCTCACCAACAAGATGTACCTATTATGCAATTATCATTATCATGCAATGGTTTCACTAATCCCTTTTCTCTAAACTTTTACTTACTACAAAATGATTTTCTATTCATATTATACATTTCCAATGATTATGAATGCAACTTGGGGACTTAGGTCCTTTACCTAGAGTTTGATCTCATAAAACCAACCTTCATGAATACATAAGCATTTTCTCATAAGATACAACATACAATGGTTTCAATACTCCACACACTCAAGGACATGCATCTTTGTTAACCAATGGGAAGAGAGAGAAGACAAGAGATATTTATAGTTCTAACATAGACACGAATGCAATCATGGTTTCATCATCACACAATCACTTTCACACAAATGCATCAACCATATGAGAGTATGCAAATATCTCTATGAACTAACAACATGATCATTCATTTTCTATTATCATATTCACAATTTCAAAACAATATAACATGCCAAGCAACTCCAAAGCCACATAGAGTCAATTAGGCAATCACTTGCACAATGAGGTAAGGCACAAGAAGACATGCAAGGTAAAAAATAACAACAAAACTAGTTGTTTTCCACCACACACAACACACCAAATTCACACACTACACAGTTGTCCATAATTCATTCTTCCAGTAGGAAGGATATCAGTGCATTGCGCACTACACCGAGGATCCTATCCTTTCCACTAGCTTCCTACACTATTGGACCTACACCACCTCACAACAACTTTTGGGTAGACAAGTGAGATCAACCCAAAAGGAAAACATAAACTAACAAAAAAAGCACCTAGGTCAATGCCATGGCTCATAGTGTCCGGAGTATAACCTACATGACTAACAACTTAATGGGTCCACATTATCCTAGAGCACCCATTGTTTAAACCTGGCTCTGATACCATGTGTAACGCCCTGCCACGCAACCCTAGGGGATGTTGCAATATACTACACAAATGAACTATTTTTTTTTTAAATAAGAACAATTAATACATGCAAGTTCTAACCATTGCTAGCCAATCCCCTAAGGTTACAAGACTGAGTTACTTAAACCCAAACAAGAAAAATGAATTAAATCCATAACATTTAATTTACTTAATAATTAAGTTCACATCCACCCCATACATAATAATTTACATTGAAGAATAATAAATAGCACATGATTCCAATAACCATTAATTTATAATAAGATTACAACGCTCATTCTCCAAATGAGATAATCCAATAATCATGATTACATATTACAAATTCCACCTTGATAACAATGAGGGGTAATAAAATACAAGATCAATAGAATGAATAAAGCATGACAAGAAACTGGTTCCCACGAGCTCTCCAACTACAAATATCATCCACACGAATAAGAAGAAAACTAACAGATTAAGGTGCACGTTCCACCCAACCGTGTGATACCCAAAGGCTCACCCCCCGTGCTAGGAGATAGTAACCAGGAATCCAAAACAAAACCATCTACCACTAGACACAGGCTAAAGCATAAACTGAACTGAAACAACAACAACCACAATATTACTTAACACAAAGTTGTAGTGCTTCTAGAGAACAATGATCTTTTACGTAGTATAACAACTGACTTTGTTGGCATAGCGAGAGTGTCACACGACAATTGTTATGAGTTACCCTAGCTCAACTGTATAAGGCAACCAAATCCACATCTTGGGCTATCCAGGCTCAACTCTACTAGCTGCCAGATCCACATACCAACTGTGCTTCTCGTCTTGTCTCAAACCTTAAAAGTGAATGAGCTATGAGAGAGGCATTAATTATCTTAATTAGTCTTAGAGTTTTTTCTTAATTCTTTATTTTAAGTTATCACTTACCTAAACCCTAAGTGAGTTACCCTGGTGCCCCTCTGTGTGTTGGACCCCCACATAGAGCCACTCTCCTATTGACAACACACACAGTACAACCCACAATGATCAACTGGATAAGATGACCTCTCCAAACCAAGGAGGAAACAAAAGTACAAAACCCTCTCCAAACACTAGAGGCTACAAAGGTCAAAACCCTCTCCAAACACTAGAGGCTACAAAAGGTCAAAACCCTCTCCAACCACTGGAGGAAATAAAGGTCAAACCCTCTCCAAGCACTAGAGGAAACAAAACACATACTCCACTCCTAATCCAAAGGAGGCACAAAACCCAAGACAATCCAAAGGTTGACTATTATCACGACAACCCATACAATTAAATGAAACCCTATCTGGAAGACTTCAAGACATCTACTCAATTGCACAACATCAAGAATGATCAAACATGGCTAGCAACCACTTTAGACAATTTAAATAACTAACGTTTGGGTTTCCCAAACCCAAGTCAAGCAATGAAATAGTGCAGGTAATAAATAACAATATTTGCACACTCAAAGTAAATTGGATCACTTGGCCACATTAAGCAATTTAAACTAATATTCTGATTTCATTTGCTCAATCATACTAAATGATTAAGACAATCTTTTGAAATAAAAATGTTTGATTAAACATCAACTTCATTACATCTATACAAATGAGATAGTCTTTTGAAAGTTCCTATTTTTAAATATTAAAGCATCATTTTAACATATGCCTCTAAAACATTATTTTATATTCTAAGGTTTACTAATTATTCATGATAATCAAAAATGAAATCTCTAAGTAAAGATATTTTTTTATAAAATCATCCCTTTCAATAATCTTTAAATTACCTAATGTTCAGTTGGCACCATTAAGGAATTAAATTTAATAATTTAAGTCTATTTACTCAATCATGAGTAAGGATTAAAATAATCTCTTTTAAATATCATTGTTTATTAAAATGACAATTCCATTTTCACTATATTATTGCTATAATCATTTTAAAACAATACCTATTTAAAATAATTAATCAGCATTTAAATGTCTTAATTAACAATATATTATCATTATAATCCAATTGATTAAACTTTAATACCTTATTATCCAACTTATATACTATATATATATATAAATAATAGTAAATAAATATATATTAAAACAAAAGAGAGACGAATTTTCAAGAGGAGGCCAAAGCCCTAAATAGGGCACACACTGCCTTGCCTCCCCATGGGCAGCGGGCCTATGTGCTCTGCACATAGTGTCCACCTTCCATGGAGACAAGCCTGTGTGCTCGGCACACAACGTGCACCTCCCATGGGCAGTAGAACTGTGTGCTTGGCACACAGTGTCTGCCTCCCACGGGTGGCGAGACTATCTGCTTTGCACACAGTCTGTCCCCCATGGGGCACGGTGGCAGTGGCAATTGGGTGGCAGTGGGGGTGGCTCCCCTGCCTCCCTTCAAAAAAATAAAAACTATTTTTTTATTTACATTTTAAAATACAAATGAACTCTCCACAAAATACACATGGAGAACTTCACAAAAACCAGGGTCATTTTCCAGAAAATAGATAAATGGAAACCCTAGGGAATTTATAAATACACTTGTGGGTCTGATTGTGCAAATTCCCAACAAAATCTTGCAACCAAAACAATGAATTTTTCAACACATCCATAGGGTTTAGATTCCATTTTTGACAACAAATCTCTCTTGGTTTTCATTCTAGTTTTCCATTGTTTGATTCTAGTTTTGGTTTTCATTTTCAAATTTCAACAAGTTTGCAAGTTTTCAAAACAATTTCTCATGGGTTTCATTGGATTTAAACAACATTTCAAAGATTTCCAAATAGCATATTGAGGATTTAATCTATTTTCAAAATGAAACAAACCAAGAACAAAGAGGAACCTTATTTTTCCTCCAAAGCTTGAAGAACTTCCAAAAGGGTGCTTTCAATTCCTCCTTTGAATCCAACTCAAGCAAGGGTTTCAATCTCCTTCACAATTCCAAACAAAACCACCAAAACTCTCCATCCAAGTTGAAAACCCCTCCCCACCAAAAATGAAAATAAAATGCTATATTAGAGTTTCCCCAAATTTGCCCAACCCTAAAAATCCCACTTACTAGGTTTATTTTAAAACCAATTGGAGGATAGTTCCAATATTTAATTTTAAAACAATTTCTAATTTCTAATTCAAACTTCATGCCTTTTTTCAATATTCATTAAAACAAAAGAATATAAATTTGCAAAGAATTTACTTTATCAACAAATTTTCAAAAGTGAAATTAAAAACACATTATCATTTATTTATTTATTTATTTTAATTTATCTCCAACTATCCAAACAGGGTTTTTACCTTTATTTTTAATTAAATCAAATATATAATAGTGCCAAAAACAACTATCTTAATTAATAAATCACCCTTAATCTAATTAATCAATAAAATCAATATAATTTGATTAATTAAAACAAATCAATCAATAAAATAAATGATGTTTCAAGATTGCAAATAAATACATATAAACATCAATTTAACTACACAAGCCACTTGATAACCTTTGTAATTTTCAACTAGATAAATACTCAAGATGCAAAGGGCCGAATTAACACAACCAACTCGACAACAACTCGATGACACGCTATGGCTAGGGTGACGACTTGGCACAGAAAACCTAGCTACTATCTCCCAATCAATTTCCGTTGGTCAATGGACACGCTCAAACCTGTGAACCAGGTGGATTCGATGTCATGTAGATGCCAACCTACAACAAAGATTACATCGAACATGCATATATATATAATATGATCAACACACCATGAAGAGGAAATCTCAAATCGTAGGGCACTCACAAGCGGGTGATACAATCCCGTCCCCTTCACCAATACAATATCACTAACTGACGCAGCTAACATCAATGATATGATCACAAGCATAAACATCATTAAATCAATTATTTGCTAAATTAATCCAAAACATGCCATAAAGATAACCTCAGAATAAAATAATGTCACATCAAAATATAACATTTACATCTTTTATCAATTGCGATCAAAAGTAACCAAGTTCCAAAGTCAAAGCATAGTCATACACAATCATAACAAAGAAAACACTACTGAACAAATGAGCCAAAATGGAGGGGTGTTACAGTTTCTCCATCTGGGTCACTATTGAAACAAATTTTGCTTAATTTATCACTTTTGTTTTGTGGGTATGGTTGGAATAGAATAAAAATAGTTAATGTTGTGCCTTATGCTATATCATTTTATTTTTGGAACAAAATAAAATAATGGGTATGTGCAGGATCATTGTGGAAAAAATAGGGCCTTAAGTGGCAAACAAATCAAAAAAATTAGAGTTAGGCAACTTGACGTAAGAATTTCAATAAGTTATCTATATTATTTAAAAAAATATGTAACAATAGAATCTATAGCAAATTGAATTTAGTTTCTAAACTACTAGGTTTGTTAAAAAAATCTATTTCGTGAAAATTTGAAATTTCAATGTAGTAGTACTTAAATTTTAGGGAAAAAATAAGTAGGTGTCTGTCTAACCACCCTAACCACAATAAAATGATAATATTTTTTTATAAGATTGTATATATAAGTAGAGAACTCATGTCTAGATGTGATGCCTATTTTTTATAACTTTTTCCAAGTAAATAATTAATTATGAATTTTTATTCCAACTTTTAAAAAATATAAAACTCATGTTTGACCACTATGCTTGGTCAAAACTTCATGAAATTCATTTTTTTCCTTTTTTAATCCGATAGTATCTGAAGCATAGAATGTGACATATTTTGATTCAAAAAATATGATACTTTGAAAGCTATAGATGTTTTTCAATTAGTCTATCAATCATGACTTTAGTCATAATTTGAATAGAAAATGAATAATAATTATTATTAAATTCAAAGTAAAGCATAATTTATATTGGTGGAAAGCTGAAAATCTCCTTTAAAAACCTTTTCGTTTCATCAATTTTGGGTAAAAAGTCATCACCACATACCCATCTTATTGCCACTTTTGGCCCATCATGATCCTACACATACCCTAATTAAAGTTGTTGATTCAATGTTTGGTTACATTAGGTATTATTGATTATTGTTCTCTCCTTTAGAAAATTCAAAATAGTGAGGTCGATGAAATTTTGTGAAAAGTTGACTGAAATAGCCTATCGGCTAATTAATATTTTTATCTAGGGATTCAAATACCTCATTCCTTCGTCACTAGCTTCAATTTTTATAGTATTTATTATGGCTTGTAAGTTCAAAAGAATAATTTTGAAAAGATTGATTTAATCATAAAAATATATCTTTGCTTGGTCATCGACAATAGGCAATGTTTGTATGTCATCACCATGCTAAGCTATTGTTTGGCATGCTGGCATTCCTATTACATAGGCGATGACATTACTTTTTTTAATGGTATATATCTCCTCTTCCTTAAATATAAATCAATAAAACAAAATTGTATTAAACATTTAAAATAGTAAAAGAAATTAGATATAATTTTTTATTGATATTTAATTAAAGCTTACTTTTGTATTGATATCAACAAAAAAAATATTCCATTAATATTATTTTTCTTTTGTTTATTGTTTAATAGATATAGATTATAAGATTAGTCATAATTATTGTTAAGTTGAGTACACTAATTTCATAATATTGTAAAATATCTTATCCATTTCTTTTGTCTTGTATTCACTTAAAGTAAAATGAAATTATCTCTATCTAAAATATTATTCTCTTAGATTATTTGTCTACCTATCTTAATAATTTACATACTCTTCCCAAACAATAATTCTCATTTCATATTTGATAATATATGATTGGTATATCTACATTTCATAGAAGAGGGAATAAATCCTTAGAAACAAAGATCTAAGGATTAATGATCATATTCAAGTAACAAAAGGCTACTTTATGTGATAAATAATTCTTTTACTTATAATATTAAAATTAAATTTATATTTTGAATGTTAAATATTTTTAATATTGTAAATGAAGCCATAATTTTTATATATTTTTTTAAGGTGTCAAAAAAATTATTTAAAATGCCACCAAAATGGTTACCAACAAAAATAGTTACTACCACCTTGCACCTATCATGGAATGAGAGCCAAATAAGGTTATTTAATAATAAGGTAAAGATAAAAATATATGACTAAATACATTCTTTACTATTTTCTTCAAGAAAAATTGGAAGTTACTCAAGTTACATATATTTTAGGTGTTGGAGGAATCCCAAAATCATGAATGGTATGCATTAAAAATCAATAATTACAAAATTAGTTTTGATTACTAATAGTTTTAAGCAAAAATATCGAGATTAACAATAAGAAATCTCTCCATGTAATATTTGCTAGAAAATTATATTAAACCTCATCATTATAATCATAAGGTCATTTATATCTAGTGTGTTATCTAATTAGTATAATGCTTTCCTGTATAAAAAATATATGTCAACTAATACTATTATTGATCATGGATTATCCACACACTCAAGTACTAAATGAGGTCGACATTGTAAAATATATTGGTCTATTTAGTCTTTTGACATATGCAATAAATAAACAATCAAATTCAATATGTAATTTTGGATTAAAGCACAACCTATGTAATAGCATCAATCACATCATTTTGAAGTGTACCTTTTAGCTAACTATCAATGGTATCAAGGTTGTTTAATCTAATCCTTGATAAGTTCAAATAAGGGTGACCCTCTATGTACAAATCATTTTATTATTATTAATTAATTTACCCTTTTACTTTTCCAATACTAATAGGTCAAGGGTAGGATTTTTAGGCTCTATATTTTTCAAAAAGAAAAAAAATATCATTAATCTAGCTTAATTACAATAAAAATTTCCTCTAGATGAAAATTATGTTTAAATAAAAAATATTTAGACATACATATAAATCTAAGTTTATCGGCCAAATGGTTAATTAGAAAATATCAACTCTAATTCATTTGAAACTAGGGTGCTAGATATATTGAATTGGTTAAACATAAATGGATGGTATGTGAAATATATAGTAACAACTAATTTGGTTTTTTTTTAGGTAAACACTTTTGTCCCAGGGGGACCTCATCCCTAATATAAAAACTCAACAATAAAATCACAATGAGGTTTGAACCTTGTTGTAAAGAACAATTCACAACATTTAAACCATCAAACTAAGTCAATAGTACCAATAATTAATTTGGATATTCTTTTGCATGTTGTAATATTATTATTTTTCCTATGAGGAAAACTATTTTAATAAATAACATAAATAAGTCAAACATTTTTTATATTTGAATCACAATCAAATTCTAAATCTTGTAATATGTTCTCACTTTTAGTGATAATCTATTTGTAACTCCTATAGATTGTTAATTATGTTTTTAACAATAAATAATTAATCTCCTTACAATACCTAAGGCCATAAATATTTACCTTATCTAAAAAATGTTTTTTTTTCACAACATTAAATTTAATAATTTAATATGTCTACTAATTTGTAATCGTATATGTAGTAACGGAAAAAGTAGCCTTTTTCTTGCTTGATCTAATAATTGACATTAAAAATGAACTAATGGTGTCTTGAATTGGTGTTGTAAAGTCTTGTACACATTCACATCATTTTAGGACCTTTATCTAACTAAAACATGCTTTAATTGGTCCTTTCCAAGGGTGTTGTGAAGTGTTGTAACACATTTTCACACTTTTCTAGGACTTAGTTGCTTAATTAAACCTTATGGACCACTTCCTAAATAAAATAAGCATAATTTGTACCTTGTTTTAATGTTGTAAAGTGTTATAAAACACTTTCACATTTATCTAGGTGGTCTTAATTCATTGGAGTTATTAACCCTCTTTTGATTCAAATTTAGGCCTTAATTTTGACACCTCCCAAGGATCTCTCCGGACAATTATAAATTAAATATCAAATTATTTCATTGGGAAAAAATTGGTCCTGGTAAGTTGAGCCAAGACCCATTCACCCTTAATGGTGAATGGGTCCTCCCTTAAAAGGACCCCCTTTCTCATTTGATCTAGAATGGGTTTTTGGCCTCCTTTTAGCTCCCCAAAGCTTGGTCCTGGAAACTTGGCTAGGACCCATTCACCACCACTCCCTTAATGAGACCCTATTTTTTGAATTTCATTCTAGTGAGAATTAATTATCTTTCTTCCTAGATCTGGTGTCAACGTTAATTCTTTGAATTTCGGGGTTAATCTCCTAATTTAGTGGGTATGTGAAGGATCATGATGGGCCAAAAAGTGGCAATATGATGGGTATGTGGCTGACAACTTTTTTTTACCCAAAATTGATGAAATGAAAAGGATTTTTAAAAGATATTCTCATCTTTCCACCAATACAGATTATGCTTTACTTTGAATTTAATAAGTAATTATTATTCATTTTCTATTCAAATTATGACTAAAGTCCTGATTGATAGGCTGATTGAAAAACATCTATAGCTTTCAAATGGTATCACATTTTTTGAATCCAAAATATGTGTCACATTCTATGCTTTGCATACTATAGGATTAAAAAAAGAAAAAATGAATTTCATGAATTTTTGACCAAGTTAATGTGGTCAGACATACAATTTTTTATATTTTTAAAAGTTGTAATAAAAAAATCATAATTAATTATTTAGTTAGAAAAAAATTACAAAAAAATATGCATCACATCAAGACATGAGTCCTCTACTTATATCTAAAATCTTATAAAACAATATTACCATTTTATTGTGGTTAGGGTGGTCAGACAGACACCTGCTTCTTATTTTTTCCCTGAAATGTAAGTACTACTGCATTGAAATTTCAAATTTTCAAAATAGATATATATATATTAAATAAACCTAGTAGTTTAGAAACTACATTCAATTTTCTATAGATTCTATTCTTACATATTTTTGAAATAATATAGATAGCTTATTCAAATTTTTACGTCAAGTTTCCTAACTCTAATATTTTTGAATTTTTTGCCACTTAAGGGCCTGTTTTTTCCATGATGATCCTACACATACCCTAGTATGAATAAGGGGTTAATTCACATAGTTTCAGCCTAACACAATCTAGCAATTTTATCAAGCATTCAAGTGATCAATCATTAGACCATTTCAAGAGCAACCTTCACGGAAAATTTCAAAGATTTATTGCAGCAATTCAAGGTCTTATGATAATGTCAAGGGTTTAATGCATTCATCTGTGTTGAGTTAAGAAGTCAATGTTGCATTAAGGATCCATTTACAAGCATCATCCCACATCCAAGATCTTCATTATTCATGGACACTCAATGATTGTTTGCATAATTGATTCACAAGATAAAATCCAAGGTCACATCATTTACATTATTGCACTTTCATGCTTCATTCCTTTATTTCATTATATGGTTTAATTACCTATAAGGGGTTTCAATGAGGTTGAAACAAATATTTTTTTCACCTCTTGCACCTTTAGGGTTTTTCACCTAAAAGGAGAGAGATAAAGATCAACTCTTCATTCAAGAATAAACCCTTGAGATTTAAATGCAAAGGAGATTGAAATCTGACGAAGGGAGAGTTCTAGGGAAGAAGTAACAAAAATTGAGGGTTCACCACCAAGTTTAAACTTGGAAAATGAAAAATGTTTGAAAGCATAGTGTAGTATGCAAACATTTACTAAATGGCCTAGAAATGATCATGAAACATAACAAAAAACTATAAAATTGAAAATGTGCACTTGGCAACTTGTGGAGGTTGGAATGAAGACTGGAAATGTTATTGATTCTAAAATTTTGACCTACTAGGATTCATAGACCATTCTAGGAATCCCAAATTTGGAAAACTGTATTGGAGCCTATTTCAGCCAAATGGGTATCCGAATCTACAAAATATCTGGAAAAAATGTACAATGGGAATCATACACCATTAGTGGTGTATGAGTCGACTTTGGCTTTTCTGAAAACCTAGAAGTGGAATCCAAAGCTCTTGGTCTACTCTTTTTCTTCCTCTAGGTGTCTAGATCTTAAACCTAGATTTTTTGACACTATAAGTATCTTTTGTGGATATTTTGACCTAGCTAATAATGAGATCACTTCAACAAGTTTGCAACCTATTCTTCATCATCTTCAAACCTTTTAAAGTACTCATATCTTCATTCACACAAAGAAATAGAACAAAAGTGTTGATTGTTAGGGCATGGGGGTTTGCCTTGGTCAAACCCCCTTTTAGGTAATTAAACCAAAATGATGAAATAAGATAATGAATCATGAAATATGAAACAATGTAATTCAAAACTTTACATGATGATAGATATTGAATTTTTGTAGCAATGGATGAAGAATTTTCCCTTGAGTGCCTTAGAAGACTATCTTGATGACTTAAAATGCTCAAACCCTAGCTTAATTGACTTGAGATGAATAATGAATGATTATTGAATGATTAGGTGAATGAATGAATGAATGGGGGTGAAATGAGAGGGAAAACCTTATATTTATGCACAATTATGCAATAATTCCCAAAAATACCACATGACAGGCCAACCATGGGTCTTAGAAAATAATAACCCGTTATAAATTTGATTTTTTAAAATTTTTGAGCTAAAGGGGACTCATTTACCCCTAGTGAAAAATGGTACCACATAAGAATTTTAAGTTGGTGTCAGAAATTAAATGTATTAATTGATATTCATTGGTATAATTTTCAAAAAAGACAATTAAGTAAGGCCTGTAAATGTAAAATGGGGCCGATTAGAGTGTAAGAAAGGGTAAAATTATTAATGACAAGCCTAGAAAAGTGTGAAAGTTTGTTAAAAAACTTCACAATAGTTTGAAATAAGCTTGGTTAGTGATAAAAAGAGGTTATTTAGGTGAAATATAATAATAAGATCCTAGAAAAGTGTGATGGTGTGTTACCACACTTCAAAACACTTTCGCAAGGCATTATAAAATTCTTATTAGTTCACAAGGGTCCAAGACCTAATGCGAATGTTTTGACCACATTACAACACTAAATAAAGGTGATGTTAAGTCTAATTTATCATTAATTATTCTTGAATCAAGCAAGTAAAAGCCATACTTTTTTATATGCTATAGAGGAAAAACCCCATTCACTAACAAAAAGAAAGTTTTTCTTGGCCTTGAGTGTGTGATTTCATATTTATAGCTTGAAGATCAAGTTGACCAAGATTTGGAGAAAATTTGTCAAAGTTGCAAAGTTGCAAAAGTCCTCATTCAAACTACAAGATCATAGAAAGATCTCTACAAAATCAACTATAGGCTTCTAGGGCTTGGTAACTGGGATTTCAACAGTGCATACATCAAGGTACAAGATCCTGAAATTGGATTTCTGAAACCCTAAAAGGAACCATTCACTTTGTTAGGTCTCAAAAACACAGGAAAAATACCTCAAGAGGTTGCCAATCTCTTGATACATTTTAGGGTAATAGACAAGGCCAAATGATTTGAACCTTCTTCTCTTCAGGTGTTGCTAGACCTAGGCGAGTATACTTATATGAATGAGGCAGACTTGACTTATGTTTATTCCTTAAAGTAATTTATCCACAAAGGAAAATGGGAGTGGATAAATGAGTTTTATTTTGGTATATATTGTATAAGAAATATGAAGGCTAAAACTAATATGTTCAGTTCTAAGATGTAAAAAATGAGTGAAACTAAAATTGTGAAGATGTAGAGACTAGTGCCTTATTGGATATGTGGAGTCAAATGAGAAATCTAAAATGACTAACTTATTTTTGGCAGATACTCTAATTGTTTAGCATATAAATTTGAGTTTATAACTTGTATAAACATGCAAGGATATGATTACCAAGTTCTTCTTAATGATCCAAATGAGATTCCCTAATTACTATGATCAACTAAAAGGATTTAATATTTTCTTGAAAGAACCAGGTAATCAACGATACAGATACAAAAATTGTGCACAGACAAATTGAATGTAAGCTTTTTATATCAATTTAAATAACTAGAAAACATCAATCTCGGAGACCACTTCAGTAATACTTTCAATTCGCACAACAAACAACTAATACTAGAAATATGCCACCACATCAAATGATTTCCACTAATATCTCCATAGTTTCAAACATGCATCATAGTCTCATAATTGCAAAACATTGTAATCTATTGTATCTTTCTCCTATTCAATATATCCTCTTTGCTATAAAAAATGGATATTTATACATCAACTCCTCGAAAGGACACATTCTTTCAAAAATGTCTTCTATTAAAACAAAAAATAATTAAAAAGAAGTAATTAGGCTTTGTTAAGCCATAAATGAATCTTTGACAAGTGGTCCAAGTAGTCCTGGCACTCATGCATATCTGCATCTCCCAATGCATTATGTATCGCGGTCTACATTTTCACCATCTTTTCTTTCTGTTCGCATGCTTCATCTAGTGTTGCATCTTTCGCGGTAGTTGTCTTCAAAATTTCTTGCAATATTGATTCACTTTCACCTTTCCCCCTAGTCATTTCTTTTAATCTTCCTCTATCATCGAAGAATGTAGTCAATCCCTTTTTGGTGGCATTAATTAATCCCTGAGCATCCTCTTGTAATTCTTTAAAGAATTCTCAGTGCTTATTCATAAGATGATTCACATCCTCAATCACCACATTATCAGAGACATCCCTCTAGTTTATTTCTTGAAGTTTCTCCATAATCCTACCATCCATTCTTTCATGTTCTTGCAATGCAACAAAGTTATGTGAGTTTGTTGCCCAGAGCTTCTTTAACCAAGTTGTTAGACTGGCTTGTGTTTTCTTAATTATTGCTACAAGTGCATCATATTTCCCTTGAGAGTATGCACTTGATCCTTCCTAATGATGTTTTGCTTATGAACTTTCACCATGAGTTACAAGCAACTTGGTTGATTTCATTGTAACTCCTAACAAATATTTCATGTAGTCATTTTCTCTGAACATCCTCTCATTATTCATTTTTTACATTTCTCTTTCCTTGATTAACATATATATTTGAGCTTTGTTCAGATTTGCTACGTTGATTCTAGTCTCTGCAGTTGCCACAGGATCAGCCTCTCCAACCTTTAAATTCATAACATGCCTGAATTCCTTCTTAGTGTCAATAACAATTGATTTCATGTGAGGTGGATACAAGGCCCAAATCATTAATGAC
>VDFB02079000.1:0-27823 GCA_007258455.2 Sequoia sempervirens | reverse complement strand
TAGACCCCATGTGTGATTCCTCTCTAAGGAATTGAACTCTTCCTGCATTGCAACATCCCACTTAGGAATACTTGAAACTTCTTGAAAATACTATGGACCAGAAGCTAAAGCAATGAAGAGATTAGGAGCTTGCTAAAAATATGACCTGGTTCTTCTAGTATCTAATGGTTCACCAACCCAATCACCTATTGATTCCAATGTTTGATGAGCCCAAAGAGGTGCAAGGGATGGATAGTCTAGAGGAGAATCATCACCCTTTGAATGATGACTAGGAGAAGTTCATGTGAATCCACATCATCATTGTCACCATCTAAAGTAGAGGAAGAATAATTTTCATCAATTTTAGGATGATCAATATCCTCTAAAGAATTTCCATCATGATGCAAAGCATCAAATGTGATGGTAGATGGAGAAGAGGTAGGAGAAGAACTAGAAGAGCTCTCCTCATAATGAACACTCCTCTCGATGGGCAACTCATGGGTGGTAGGATGGAGAAGCCTATAACCTTTGACATCATTTGGATACCCAACAAATATGCAAGGATTTCTTTGTAGATCCATAGCCTTGCATTTCTCTGTTGGAATATGGGCCCATGAAAGAGAACCAAACACTTTAAAGTGCTTAAATGTGGGTTTCCAACTAGCCCAAGCTTGAAAAGGAGTTACCCCCTTCACAAATTTGTGAGGAACTCAGTTCTAGATGTAACACGCATAGTTGATGACCTCTACCCAGTACTAAGGTGCCAAAGATTTGGAGTGTATCATACAATTTTCCATCTCCTTGAAGGATCTATTCTTTCTTTCGATGACACCATTCTGCTAAGGTTTGTATGAAATTGTGTATTGCATGGTTATTCCTTCTAAAGCACAAAACTATTCAAACTAATTGTTAACATATTCAACCCCATTATCTATACATAGAATCTTGATAAACTTCCCAAACTATTTCTCCACAAAAGCTCTGGAAAAGTGCTCAAAGATCTCATACTTCTATTTCTCCACAAAAGCTTTGGAAAAATGCTCAAAGATCTCATACTTAGATATTTGAGAAATTAAACTCAAGTGTATCTAGAAAAGTCATCAATAAATGTTAAGACATATCTAGACCTATTGAAAGATGGTTGTGGAAATGGTCCTATCAAGTCACTATGTACCAACTCCAATAGTTGTGTAGCCCCCCATGCTTTTCTTTTATCATATTTCTCCTCATGATGCTTACCAATAATGCATCCTTGGAAAACACCATCATAAAATTGAATAGAAGGAAACCCTATAAGCATATTCTATTGACTAAGTTTCTACAAGTAACACTAGTTCAAGTGGCCAAACCATTTATGCCACAAACAACTCACCTCATTTGCATGAGTGAGTAATGCTATCAAAGGAGTCAAGAACAAAGCGAGAAAACTAATATAGTCTAGACTTATGATCTACTTTTCCCACAACAATTGTAGACCCATTATGCATTTCATTGATTACCACTATATTTGGAGTGAACTTAACTCACTTGCCAGAACCAATGTCAGTGATCTAATAAACAAATATGAGAGTAGTTGACAAATATGGAACACGAATAACATCCTGAAATGTACCTTCACCCACATCAACATACCCTCTCCCATGCACTTCAATAGGAGTGTCATCACCCATTAATATGGTAGGCATAGAACATGACTCTAAAGAGGTAAAATTATCCTCTAATGAGGCCATGTGGTAAAAAATCACCTGAGTGAATGATCCAAGAATTTGATTGTGAAAGAATAGCAACTCGGGCCTTTCCCTTTCCTTTCCCATTACTTTTTTCTATGTCCTTAGAAAACCCTTCTAAAAAACTCTATTTGACTGAATTAGGCACCTTGATATTGTTCATTTCTAAAATATGTGAAAGGTGATCTATTTATTTCTTTAAACACTTATGTTGATCATGACCAGTCCTCTTATAGTAAGAACACTCGAGCTTCTCCATCCTAGGTTGATCACTTTTTGATGAAGAGGTTTGATTATCTACTTTTGAAGCAACATGTTTCTGATCTTTCATCTTCTCTCCCTAGTTCTCTTTTTTCTTATCCTTCTTGTTAGGCCCTTTTTGTTCTTTTGTGCCCTGATTGACAACTAAAGCATGTGACTTAGAGGGCTTAGTTGTACCCATTAGAACCAATTTTTCTTCCTCCCTAGTGAGCTCTACAACAAGTTCATCTAGAGAAGGAATTTTGTAGGTTGAACCTAGGGCACATTTTGTAGAATAGAATGTAGAAATAAATACAAAATAGTTAGGAACAAGCTTAGAAAGAATACTCAAGATCAATTTGTTATCATCCTTCATGATTCCACGCTATTCTAGCTACAATCTAATGGCCTTCAATTTTGTCAAGAAGTCTTGTATTGTGTCAAAACTGCTAGGACTTAACCCTATGAATTCATTCTCTAATTGATGATCCCTTAACCCATCCAGCTTACCAAAGAGGCTTTCCAATTTAGTCCACACATCATTTGGTGTTTTAGAAATATCGATATGAAAAAGGTCACAAGAGATTGAAATGCATAGAGTACCAAAAGCTTCATCACATTTTTTAAACCATTTAATCCTTTTTGCATCATCTTTTGGTTCAGTTTCAAGTCCCATTTTTACATGATGATATCCATATCTTTTCAAATATATTACCATCTTATATTTTCATTCAAAATAATTATATGGAGTTAAAACTGGAACTGTAGATGCATCCATGAGAGTAGAAAAGAAGATTGCAAAGAAGAAGGAAAAGTGCAAAGAAAGAAGAAACATGAGACACACCCTCTTTCCACTAGTATCAAAAATCACACCCCCCAGATACTACAATGTTGGCACTTTATGATTAGTGCTTTTACAAGAATTTTATGGATTACAAGACTTTTAAGGCTCTTAATAACCAAATATTACAATATTGATATAAATTAATTTTCAAATAAAAATCTAAAAAAAATAACCTTGTAGCTTTTTTATACTCTTCAATATCTTTCTAACACTTTTTTCTTTTTGAAAAATGGATTACAAAAGTGAAAGATGTGACTTATTGAAGATAAAAAATGTAGAAGATTCAACCTACAATATCTAATTGAAAAAGGAAGGAATTTTTACTCAACCCTTCATGAATGGAAAGTGCTCGTTTCTAAATTTCCAACAAGTACTTGTTTACAAAAAATATAACACCTATGGAAAAAGTTATGCAATTTTGAAAAAAGCTGCAAAATTTTCCTATGAAAAATGACACATCTTTTTTTTATCTAATTTATGCAAAATTTATCAAATTTTTACAAAATGTAACTGTATACACTTAAAAATGGTCATATCACATTGTCTGGTAATTAATTAAATATTTTTAATATTTAATTAAAATCTTTTGATTCTATCTACGTATAAATAAATTTAAATAATTTATTTATATTGTTCATGATTTCATTTCAATTAGATATTTAATCACCTTTTCATATTCATTCCTTAATTAATTAAATAAATGTTACAATTTATTTATATTAATTATCATATAATCTTAGTTTGAATATTTTATTCAAATAAAGATTAAAATATTATAATTCTTCTAAATATCATTTATAATTAAATATTCTAAAATATTTGATTATTTCCTCTAATCCAATATTCATTTTAAAATCATTTCAAAATTCCTCCAATTCAATTCAAAAATCTATTCATAATTAAATATTTCCAAAAATATTTAATTAAATTCTTCTAAATATTTCAAAAATCTTCTAAAGTCACATCATGATTAAATATTACCAAAATATTTAATTAATTCTTCTATAGTTTTCAAAAATCAAAAATCAAATATCAAAAAGCAATAAATTAAATTAAATTAATTTTATTTATTTAATTTGGGATTTATCTTCAACTCCCGGGAAACAAACTGCCAAAACAGAAAATTAAATTTCTCTGTTCCTGTGCAGGTTTGTTCCCGTGGGTTGAAGACAAGCTTCCATTCTTCTCTCCAACCTCTCAACCTCCCCCATTTTCTTCTCAACCTCTCAATCTCTCACCATTCAAACCTACCAGACAATTCATAGCCATAGATTCTTACCAGCAAGGATGAAGCCTGCAAAAGTCTATAAATACAGCTACTGGGAACTCCAAAAGATATAGAATTTGAAGCAAGTAAA
Organism: Sequoia sempervirens; assembly: GCA_007258455.2. Classification (NCBI taxonomy): domain Eukaryota; kingdom Viridiplantae; phylum Streptophyta; class Pinopsida; order Cupressales; family Cupressaceae; genus Sequoia; species Sequoia sempervirens. Next base: position 23,675 of record VDFB02079000.1, on the reverse strand, counting down.
TTATAGGCAAAATTGCATAACATTAGCATTCATAGAGCATTCTCATAGCATAGAATCATAGCAATAGCAGTAGAATCATGATACATCTCACTCACAGCCCTTGTGCATAATCACAGCCCCTGTCCATATCCGTATCAATAATTTCACTCTCATCATCATCTAGAATAGTTTTCCTTTGCATACTCATTCTACAGCAGCCATTTGGAGAAGCTTACACAATCTGAGAGCCAAAAGCTTCAAAATAATCTCTGTGGATAGAGGAAAATGGGACAGCACTGAAGGATTTTGTTTTAATTTAGTTTAATTTCTTTAGTTTAAAGGTTTCATTTAGTGTTTTAGTGTTTTGTTTTACATTTCAATTAAACATTATACACATTTTTGGTGCCCACCGTGGGGCACTTGCCCCTTTTTAATGTTTTGTTTGCAGTTTTTTTTTTGACAGGTTACAGGAAAAACAACGGAATAGCGCAGACGACACGTTTTCGGAAGAACACTTCCAGTTTAGCGCCCGTGACTAATATTTCAGTGCCCATAAAGTCTCTTTCAGCGCCCTTGAAGTCTGTTTCAGCGCCCGTAAAGTCTCTTTCAGCGCCCTTGAAGTCTATTTTAGCGCCCGTGACTAATCTTTCAGCGCCCGTGAAATATGTTTTAGTGCCTGTGAAATCTGTTTCAGCGCCCGTAAAGTCTGTTTTAGCGCCCGTAAAGTCTGTTTCAGCGCCCGTGAAGTCTGTTTTAGCGCCCGTAACGTTTATTTCAGCGCCTGTAATTTATTTTGCAGCGCAAATTTTTAAAGGACTGTAATCTGTAATCTGTAACTGTAATTTAATTTAACTGATTCCGACGCAGCCGCAGACAGTTAATAATTTTAAGCATAAAATTTACCAATCCTAGGGTAGTCATTTAAGGATAAAATTTATCAATCCTAGGGTAGTCATCTAAAAGCACAAAATTAACCAATCCTAGGATAGATACTTTATCTTTCAATTTGGGTTTAAAATTAAATTTTCTTGTTATGTGAAGCAACATCTTCACTTAGAAATTTTTTATTTTAGTGCTTAATAATTGAACCCTTGTTTGCTTTGTTCTTGGTGATAGGCCTATGCTCTCCCCTTAACTGGGTGATCAAAATGCCAAACTCATCAATTTTCTTTTATGCAATTTACTGCTTTATTAAAACCTTGTAGAGAGCCTGCTCTTGTGGGAAAAAGTACTCACCCAAGAGGAACGACTCAAGTGGGTTCAAGCCAAAGCCAAGCTATTCCACCCCACTATAAAATTTAAAGCAAAATTGGGGAAACCCTCTTTTGACGGTAGTGTGCATGATAACCATCCCCAAAGCCTTTGTTCTAAAGGTAGGGAGGTCTCTCAAGGGAGTTTATCATTTGATTGACTAATAACGATAACGCATCCAAACACCAACGGAGGCATCCGACACGGACGCATCCGCATCCACCTGTCCACTTTGAATCAACTGGCATGATCGCCTGCGCGATGACCGCACGAATCACTGACACCGCCTGGCGTTCGGCAATATGGCGATAATTTGATGTCGAGCATGACAAACGCCAACTGTCGATGTTTCGTTTGTTTTAATTTCTGGCTGGTCAACTGACTGGTTGACCACCAGCCATTTATCGGCAAGATTAGGCCAAAGAAACCTCTCAATCACAAGAAATTATTGAAGAAACAAAAATTCTTATATCAAAGTCGAAAAGTTTTACTTAAATATAGAACTTTTCTTCATAGGTATCATGATTGTGTTAGAGGTCTTTCAGATGATTATGCCATAGAGCCCCTGTATTCACAAGCTTATTTTCAAAGAAGAGCCCTTTCTCAAAGGCATAACCATAGTCAACGCATCCGTTTTAGTTATATTCCCCAACCAACAATTGAATACTCTACTCGTCCAAATCAAATCTTACAATAGAGAACTTAGAAAACATTAGGCATCTATCATTAAATCCATCTTTTTACAAAGCCATGATCAAAACTTCATAAAGTGCAACAACCATCCTTTTCTAGATCTTTTGCTTATATTCCCACCAACAGGATTTTCATCCTTTCACTTAGGGAACAACACAAGCTACAAGATTAGAAAATTTTGTATAGGTCATAGAATTTTCATTCTATCTTGACCTTCATACATACCACATCAATTGCACTATTTAACTCTTTTGATCAAAAGCGAGTAAAATTTTGATACAAATCTATGCCTGTCTTCACAAGATCTCAAAAACAAATGGAAAAAGACGAGGGAGAAACTACAACTAGTAAAATGGGTGATCGAAATGAAAAAGAAGAGGAAACATTTAATCTTGATGAGATAACGGAAGAAAAGCTTCAAGAAGTAGAACAAGATCCTCAATTCCATACTCTTATGGAGAGAATCCTAGAACGTAACAAAGAAAAATATTTTCTTACATTAGCTAATCAAGGAGCTAAGTTGCCTCACACCTTTGACATAGAGGGGATTAAACAAAATCCTGAAAATCCTCCTAATGACTTTAGTGATCTTAACCAACAGATAAAAGAATTACAAGGGCAAATAAAGGAAATGCAAGGAGGTACAACAAAGAAATATGTTTTGGAAGACATATCTCCTTATCCATTTGATAGGAGTCTTCAAATGATTCCATTTCCAAAACATTGCGAAATTCCTGAGTATGATAGGTATAATGGAAAAACTGATCCCATAGACCATGTTAGGGATTTCCGAAACATGAGTCTTGAATTCGCCTATGATGATACTTACTTGATGCGATTATTTCCACGAAGTTTAGGCGTACAATCCATGGAGTGGATTTCAAAAATTACTCCACCTATTAAAACTTTTGAGGAGTTGATAAATCAATTTATCTCACAATACTCCTACAATATTCAACATCAAATAACAATGCTTGATCTTTGTAAAGTGAAACAAAAAGTAGGAGAACCCTTTACTATATTTTTACAAAGATGGAGAAGGTTATTTGCACGATATTCTTGTCCTATTCCTGAAAAGGAAAAGATGGATATTTTTATCAATAGCCTTGATCCAGAATTAAGCTATAGGCTTAACCTTCATTGTCCTCATAACTTTGAAAAACTGATTGAAAATGCAATCACTATTGAAGGGGCCTTGGTTAAAAGGGGAGTGATAAAACTTGATAATCCAAGTACATCAAATCAAAACAACGATAAAACAAGGTTTTGGAATAGAAACAAAAATGTTGTTAATGATGGTATAGTGGATGCAAATAATTTACGAACAAGGCCATCCGTTTTCAATCTATCAAGTGTTCCAAGAAACAATTCACAAGGAAATACAATACAACAAGGAAACAACAATCAACAAGGACAAATTTCCAAGCAAGAGAACATAACCAATCAAAATACCAATCGTGGTAATTTCAATAATAATCTTGGCAATGCCCAAATATCAAATCCGTCTAGACCTTCATTCTTTTCAAATCGACGGACTTTTACTGCTTTGGGTCAATCTCTTGAATCTGCTCTCAAGGAACTTCTTGATAATAAGGTTATCACTTTACCACCACAAAGAGATTATGAGCCACAAGTTAAACCACCATCATGGAATGACTCGTATTATTGCAATTATCATCGATGTAAAGGTCATAGAACAAACAATTGTCAAGCTTTGAAAAATCTAGTACAAGATTTAATTGACAATGGTACTATTACAATTGAGGGACATCATACCAATGATGATCATCAAGCATTCAAAGATCCTTTGCCAAATTACCAAAAGGGGGAAACATCGGATACCAAAGCCAAAAGTATACATAATGTTGAAGACAATATAATCCGCCATATTTACACAGATGATAATCGGATTAATGTTATCAAAATTAAAGAAAAACAAGAATATCAACAGGTTAATGTAACAACAAGAGGTCAAGCAAAGGTTGTTTTAAAAGGAAGTTCGTCTAAAACAACTATTTCTTCTCCAACTCAGTATAATCTGGTTGATCAATTGAGAAAAACATCAGCTCAAATTTCTATTCTTGAACTTCTTAAAATATCCCCCATACACAAAAATATTTTAGAAGAAGCGCTTGTGAACACAACTGTTGATACTGATCTAGATGCAAATAGATTTCAAGCCATGGTAGGACATTTGTCTTCCCCCACTTGTCTTTCATTTTCCGATAAAGATGATGCTTCTATGACACATCCACATAATTCCTCGTTATATCTTGAATTCATGATCCATAAACATCGAATTAGACGTGTCTTAATAGATGGAGGAGCCGGTTTGAATATTTGTACCTTAAAAGTGATAAATTCCTTAGGAATTTCAGAAAATGAAATTGATTCACGAAGGAAGATAACTATTAAGGCATATGATGATGAAGAAAGAGCTTCTAAGGGATTAATATTGCTACCTATCAGAGTGGGACCTGTTGTGAAGAATACTTTTTGTCATGTTCTAGATCGAGATTTGTCTTATAACATACTTATGGGTCATCCGTGGATTCATGATATGCAGGCCGTACCATCAACATATCACCAATGTATCAAGTTTCCATATGATGGACAAGAAATAACCATACAAGCTGATTACAATAGTACCCAAACTTGTTCCAATCTTAGGGTGAGTCAAGATGTCTTTGTGTCACACAATAGAGAAGCTCTTGTTGTTTCTTCTTCTAATCTACAAGTCCAATTGCAAGAATTGACAAACAATCTTGATACTAAACTGAAGTTTAAAGACAAAGGGGTAGGTGAATATTCACTATCGCTTTCTACTTTACCTCCTTCTCCAAGATCACATGGATTACCAACTTTATCAAATCAAAAGATTGCAACTGCTTCTACATCTCAAACTTCCGTGCCAATCACAAAGTTTGATGGAAAATTCATTAGAGCTAATACCACTGAAGAAGAAGCTGAAGATAGGGACATCCTAAATTGGCTATACAAAGATGAAGATGAATCTCTTTTGCACATTAAGTTACCTAAAGAAGAATATGGTAAAGGGTACGCTATCATGCAAAAGATGGGTTATGAAGGCAATGGTCCTATAGGGAAACGAAGAGAAGGAATTGTGGAACCAATTCAGCCTATTTCAAAGCATTCAAGTGATAAAACAGGACTCGGATATGGTAAAGATAAAGAAGAACTTACTTCACAGCAGACATCATTAGTTCATAAAGGAGAATCCGTGTCAGATAAATCTCATGAATCAGTTTTCCAATTGCACAATAGTTCAGATACTGATTCTAATGAATATGAATGGGACACCATTTATAATGATGAATTCTGGAGGGATAGACAAATTGATACTATACATAAATATGCACCTGTTCTTATACAAGGAGAAGGTTCAAGGCCTCCACTCGATTATATTTTACAAAGCGATCATGACTCAAGTGAGGAAGAATCAGATTCTAACGAGATTGATAATCAACAAGAGAATACCATCACAGACCTTGTTTACCATGAGGATGACAACCACATCATGACTTTGACAATTCAAGACCTTACCCAACCTAATGATCCTATGCCTTTAGTTTATCCATAACTTATAGATTGGGACATTGATGCACCTATCCATATTCCTACATTCAGTAATGATGAAGATGTTATAACTTTCCTTTGTTCCTCAAATGAAGAAAACAATTGTTTCATTCAAGAATCTTATACTCATGATTTTGACAAGGAGAGTGTCAAGTCTCTTAGCTACAAAATAAATGAAATAAAAGATGGATCTATTGATGAAAACCGAAAAAAGGCAGTGATAGATCAAAACAAAAGAAAAATAAAGAGCGAATCTGACAGTGAAAACCTTTCTGAGGCATTGAAGGATGAGAAACTTGACACTCTTACCAAGTATTATCATGAAAGATCTTCTATTTTGATTGAACCAACAGAATCAATCAACATAAGTACACCAGAGCAGCCAAAAGTTTTGCAAATTGCAGCATCATTAACAGTTGAAGAAGTCCAGAAATTCATGCAATTCTTGAAGGATAATCAAATTAACTTTGCTTGGTCATATGCTGATATGCCAGGGTTAGATCCTAATCTGATAATGCATCATTTATCTATCAAACCTGGGATAAAACCTGTAAAGCAAAAACTCAGAAAGATGCATCCACATGTTACATTATTGGTCAAGGAAGAATTAAAGAAGCTTTTAGATGTTGGATTCATTCGAACTATTGACTATGCAGAATGGATTTCAAACATTGTACCTGTTTCAAAGCCAAATGGAAGGATCAGAGTTTGTACAGATTTCAGGGATTTAAATAAAGCATGCCCTAAAGATGATTTTCCTTTACCTAACATAGATTTGATTGTAGACTTAACTGCTGGTCATGCAATGTATTCATTAATGGATGGATTCTCAGGATACAACCAGATAAAAATTGCACCAGAAGATCAAGATAAAACAGCGTTCACATGTCCTTGGGGTACTTATTGTTGGAATGTCATGCCATTCGGGTTAAAGAATGCTGGAGCTACTTATCAAAGAGCAATGACAACTATTTTTCATGATATGATGCATACATTCATGGAAGATTATGTTGACGATTTACTTGCTAAATCTCATACACGAGATGAACACCTAGGAATCTTGTCAAAAATCTTTGTCAGAATGGAAAAATTCAATGTTCGACTGAATCCAAAGAAGTGTGTCTTCGGTGTTACATCTGGAAAACTCCTAGGGTACATTGTTTCAGAAAAGGGTATAGAAGTTGATCCAGAAAAGGTACAAGCTATAATGGACATGCCTCCACCATGAAATATCAGTCAATTAAGATCCTTGCAAGGAAGATTACAGTCCATCAGAAGGTTTATAGCTCAACTAGTAGACAAAAGCTTGCCATTCACACATTTATTGCATAAAAATGTTCCATTTAAATGGGATGACAAATGTGAAGCAGCATTCAATCAGATTAAGCAATATCTTACACATCCACCAGTTCTAATTCCACCTATTTCAGGAGAGCCGCTTATACTCTATATTTCAGCAACAGAAGTATCTTTGGGTGCATTGCTAGCACAAGAAGACTCTACAGGTAAAGAAAGGGCTATATATTATATCAGTAGAACCTTAACAAGACATGAGTTAAACTACAGTTTCATTGAAAAAGCTTGTCTTGCAGTAGTGTTTGCTTCTCAAAAGTGGTGACATTATATGTTGACTCATACAATTAAGCTGATAACAAAGATAGATCCATTAAAATACTTATTAAGCAGAGCCACTTTAACAGGAAGACTTGTAAAATGGGTAATGATCTTAAGTGAGTTTGATATTCACTATATAGATCGAAAAGCGATTAAAGGACAGGTCATTGCAGATCAGTTAGCTGAAGCTCCTTTACAAGAAGACAATCCAATGCATATTGAGTTTCCTAATGCAGATGTCTTTACAGCAACAATTCAGAGACCGTGGGCATTATACTTTGATGGATCTTATACACAATATGGCTCGGGGGCAGGGATTCTTTTTGTTACACCTGAAGGACATACCATCTCACGATCATATTGGTTGATGTTTCCTTGCACAAATAACATAGTAGAATATGAGGCATTACTCATAGGATTAAAGATAGCTTTGGAATGGCAGATTACAGAGCTGGAAGTTTATGGTGATTCACAACTTATCATTAATCAAATCAATGATGATTATCAAACCAAAGATGATAAGTTGCTACCATACAAACACATGGTGGATGATTATAAGAAATATTTTGTGTCAATTAAGTTTTCACAAATATCAAGAATTGACAATAAAGCTGTAGATGCAATGGCTACCATTGCTTCTTTATTACAAATATCAGAAGATCAAACCAAGTATGAATTCTTGGTGGAACAATTGTTTTCTCCTGCATATGATAATCCTGAAACCCAAGTTATATGTCATTTGACTGGTTCAGATTCACCCTTATATGGAAAAACATATACCTATTTGAAAGATAACATCTTGCCTTTAAATTTATCCCGAAACCAAAAACGGAATTTTATTCGTCAATCATCCCGTTATACTTTAATTGCCAATATCCTTTATAGACGTGGTCTTGATGGTACACTCCTTAGATGTCTTGAACGTGACGAATCTGAAAAAGCCTTACAAGAGGTTCACGGTGGTATTTGTGGAACTCACTCAAGTGGTTTGACTTTAGCAAAGAAACTTGTCAGAATGGGATACTATTGGCCTACCATGGAGCAAGATTCTTTTACTTTTGTTAAGAAGTGTTCTAAATGCCAGATCCATGGGAATCTTATTCATGCACCTGCACAAGAATTTCAGCCTTTTATTTCAACATGGCCCTTTTCTCAGTGGGGATTAGATATTGTTGGAAAAATACATCCTTCATCATCAAATGGTCATAAGTTTATCATCACAGCTACTGAGTATTTTACAAAATGGATTGAAGCTGTTCCTCTAACAACAGTGACTGGTAAACAAATATCTTCATTTATCCTGAATTACATTATTTGTAGATATGGAATTCCTAATTCTATTGTTACTGATAATGGAAGACTTTTTAAGAATCAGGATGTTGATGAACTTTGTGAAAGATTTCATATCCAACATAGGTACTCTACACCTTATTATCCATAGGGTAATGGTCAAGCAGAAGCTTCTAACAAAACCATTTTGAAGATATTGAAGAAGACAGTAAATGATGCTGGACGTGATTGGCATGTTCAACTCAACCCAGCTTTGTGGGCATATAGAACTAGTATTCGCACACCAACAGGAGCCACACCATATACTTTAGTCTATGGAGCAGAAGCGATCTTACCATTGGAAGTTGAAATACCTTCTCTTAGGGTTTCACTTAAGGGATTGATAAGTGATGAAGACTACCGAGTTTCTCGCCTTCAAGAACTCGAACTGTTAGATGAAAGACGCCAACATGCAGCTGATCACTTGAAAGGTTATCAACAAGTCATGTCTCATAGTTATAACCACAGAGTTAAACCACGGGCATTTCAAGTGGGTGACTTAGTTTTGAGGGAAAATCCACGTAATCAGCAAGATAGAGAAAAGAAAGGCAAATTTGAACCTAATTGGCTTGGTCCATTTGTTATTATAGCAGCATATGGTTCTGGAGCATATCAGTTATCCACATCAGAGGGGGACCTGTTTGAAGAGCCAACCAATAGTATTCACCTTAAGAAGTTTTATGTCTAAAAGTCCTGAAAAAATTAAAAAAAAAATCATAAAAAGTCCTGAAAAAATAAAATAAAAATCAAAAAAATCTTGAAAAAGTGCAATAAAAACAAGTGGTGAAAACTTGGCAAACAAGCGCTACTTGTGATTGAAATGGGCTCCTCCATTTATTAGTTTATGTCTTATTTTCACTTTAGGCATCATTCATCCACGTCTATCATCTGTAAATATCTTTCATTATCCATACCATGTAGTGGGAATCTTTAGGTTTCATCATGGCTTGATGAAATTTGTACATATCTTTTATCTTTAGGTTGTGTTTACATTAAGGGCAAAACGTGGAAACATACAAGAGAGGGGCAACGAGCTTTTAGAATATTCCAAAACAGGTAAATAACAGTTTGACAAAACACAACCTCGTCATATCAAATCAATCACAAACATATTCATGTCAATTGAAATCGAAACAAAATGATCCAAACAAACTATCGACATGCAGAATATCAAGGATGGTAACCAAATTGGATGATCTTAATCTGAATAAATGTTTGAAATGCCTTAAACAGGATTTGAATGGTTGTTTGATTTTCTATCATATCTTTGGAGTAATTCGATGATGTATTGAACTAGAAAAACAAGGAAGGAGTATGATTTTTCTTTGTCTTCTGTTTGTGAGGAAACTCATTAGTACTATGCAAATTGGTCGCGAGACATGCTCTACTATGGATCATGGATGACATTTCAGAATTTGCATGGGAAAAGGGTTAACTCTTGTCTGTTTATGCAAGCAATACTCAGGTCATCTTGGTTCAATTATACCTAGATGCTTGTATTAACTTGCTATATTAAAAATCATGAAAGCAATACTCAGGTCATCACTGGTGCTAACATACCCTTTGATGCTTGTATTAACTTTCAACATTTCAAAGCTCTATGATGATACAAAAAGCATGTATAAACTCTCCAAATGGCAATATTGTATGAATGTCCTGCATGGTTAGTATAGGTTGCATTCATGTTAGAATTTGCATCTTGCATTCATAGATTCCTAAAAGCTGGCAAAAAAAAAATCAAAGATTTATATCTCTTCAAATATGACTGAGTATATTTTGACATTCACAAAACATCATACATTCATTCATTTATCATAAACATCATTTCATAAATTATTGCATTAGAAAAACATTTATCATAAACATCATACATTCATTCATCTCATAAAATCATGTATATAAATATCATAAATCATGAAGCCATCATATAGTACACATCATATATATATATCATGTAAAATCATCTCTGCATTTCATATATCTCAAAATGAATGTCAAAATGTACAAGGATGTCAAACTACAAATGATATAATATCATCAAAAATGTGATCATCTAACGGTGTATACAAAATGTCTCAACAGAATATCATAAAAGAGATCATATACAATGCACTAGGCCGAGCTATCCTGTGATGGAGCTGGCCTAGGACCTGTACCACCTGCCCCTAATGGACCTGCTCCGCCTGACCTCGGTGGCCCTCTAGGAGGTAATGGCTGTGTCACACCCCTGCTGGTAGTACGAGAGCGACCATGAGTAGATCGTGACTGAGTGTAGCTCTCTCTCTGCTCAGCTGGGACTGCATCATGATATCTGGTGCGATAAAACTCTGCCTCTCGAGTAGCCCTCGTAACCTCTCTCATCATATCACCTGGCAAAGTGCTACCTGCCACTCTCTGTAGGCTATCTGCTAAGGCAATGGCCTGCTCACCCCGCTGTCTAGCCGCATCTCTCTCGGCAGTGATCGAAGTCACCTGACCCTGCAACTGTGAAATCAAGGCCTGTGCCTGTGATAGCTGAGCCTGCAAGCTCTGTACTGTGCTCTGCAAAGAAGATATCTGACTCGCTACTGTCGGATCCACTGACGGAGATGGGTCAGTATGCCTCATCCGTGGTCCACCTCTGCCTACACTACCTCCTCTGCCACCTCTCCTGCCACCTCTCCTGCCGTCTCTCCTGCCACCCCTACCATCACCACCATCATCTCCATCTGAGTCATCATCTCCACTACCCTCCTCGTCCTCACTGTCCTCTGAATCATCATCACCTGACTCTGAATCTCTCTGTCGACGTCTCTGTCCAATGACAGGAGTAACGGCCTCATCAGGATCAAACATGCGTGGAGGAGGATGCTGTAGAACATACTGAACATACTCATGTGTCACCCCTGCATCCAGAACATCTGCCTGGTAGTCCCACATCTGTGCACCTAAACTGATAAACTCTGCAACAGCTGCATCATAAGAGATCCGTGGGCCCCACACTGCAAGCTCTGCCTGTCGCCGTGCATAAATAGCTGAACCAACAGGCATACCCTGAGTCCGACCAAACTGTCACAATACACGTCCAGCAAGAAATCTCTCCAAGATCCATGTGGTCCGTCCAATCAAAAATCTGGAAGTGCATACAAAAGGCATCTCCCTCGCATCCTCTGGCCATGGCTCACAATCCAAATATGGCCTCCAGCATACTGTATCCAAACTATCTAACAGCCGCTGCCAATACACTAGTTTGCCTAGTCTAGGCTGAGCAATAATATGTGAATATCTCCATCTGTATGGTCGACCAGGTGGTCGATCTCCTCGAGTCAATGGACGTAACACTGCAAAATGCTCCCATGCCCATATCTGTAATAATGAACATCCGACAGCAAAACTCCGGCCTCTACCATATACAATGTGATGTAGCTCGTCATATAAGTGGGCTAGCATACAGGTACCCCATGCATATCGTGTGCCCTGCATCACCATGCTCTCTAAGACACGACCCCATCCGATCGCGAACCCCTTCGACCTATGGTCGGGGCACAACACACCTCCAATGAATCCTGCAAGTACAGCCGGTAGTGGTGGATAGGCATCTGTAATCTCACCCCATGGGATGAAGTACCCAGCAATCTGATCATCTCTGAATATCCGTCTCAAAGCAAGAGTACCTCCAGCCTCTCGTCTGTCAAAAACAACAATCTCTCCCATCACTGGGATCCGTAGGATGCGATATACATCCTCGGGAGTCACTGTAATCTCACCGGTCGGTAAATGAAAGGTGTTGGTGTCGCTATGCCACCGCTCTGCAAGTGCTGTCAATAGAGCCCTATTGAGGCGAACCTCGGGCATATCAAGTAATGAAGTCAAACCACAAGCATCGATCACATCTCTATCAGACTGTAATAAATGTGGAATCAATGACCATGTGCTCGGGAAAGTCTCTCGTACCTGCAAGACACCTAGTCTCTCCTGTTCACATACATCATCAAAACAACATCAATATCAAATCATCTTAACGTATCAATGAATCAATCAAATTATTTGTTTTTCATCATCATGGAACGCAAATAATCAACATCAAGTTTCTTTCTAACAACTTTAGGAGAAAACTTATCTATCCTATTTGTTTTTAACAACTTTAAAAACAAATTTATCAGCTACTATTTGTTCTCCAACAATTTGGGAAACAAATTTATCATGTGGAACAAAAAGCGCTACAGAACTAATTGTGGGCGCTACAAAATTCCTTATCAGCGCTAAAGAAACTTTTGCGCTACAGAATCAATCAAGAGCGCTACAAAACTTATCATATGCGCTATAAAATATTTTGCGCTACAAGACATATCAAAAGCGCTGTAATAAGTTTCAAGTGCGCTAAGAAATCAATAGCGCTACAATACATATCATATGCGCTACGAAATAGTTCACGGGCGCTACGACATTGTATGCGCTATGGAAAATTTCAAATGCGCTACGATACGCCTTAAGGGCGCTACAATATTAAACGCGCTACGAAAATTATTGCATGCGCTACGATACACTTTAAGAGCGCTAAAACTCAATGTTTTTAAATTAAAACATTAAAAACGTGCGCAAAACAAAATTTTCGAAAGACAGGAATTTGCGAGACACATACCGGAGGTCCGTAGTGCGCTGGCCGCTGATGACGTCGGATACGCTCGAAACGGTGCAGGTGAACTGGAAGTGCCATGATTATCCACTCAGAGCTCAATATTTGCAAATTTTACTAGGTTAAAATTGAAAATGACATGGAAAATGACATTTTTAACCTATATAATGGAAAAATTGGGGCATTTTATCATATTTTCACATACCAGGGGCAATTTCTTTATCAAATTTTCATTTCATATCTTATCAGGGCAATTTCTTCATATCATAAGTTTCGAACGATAAATCGATATCTTTAAAATCATCAAAATTCAAAAATTCAAAAAAAAAAAAATTTCAAATATCGATTCATCGTTCGCGGGGGCATACATCTGTCAACATTTCAAATCAATATTTGGGGCAAAATTTCAAAATTCTTTGAAGTAATGCGTAAAACACATCACTTCAAAGAGGGGCAAAATGTATACACTTAAAAATGGTCATATCACATTGTCTGGTAATTAATTAAATATTTTTAATATTTAATTAAAATCTTTTGATTCTATCTACGTATAAATAAATTTAAATAATTTATTTATATTGTTCATGATTTCATTTCGATTAGATATTTAATCACCTTTTCATATTCATTTCTTAATTAATTAAATAAATGTTACAATTTATTTATATTAATTATCATATAATCTTAGTTTGAATATTTTATTCAAATAAAGATTAAAATATTATAATTCTTCTAAATATCATTTATAATTAAATATTCCAAAATATTTGATTATTTCCTCTAAATCCAATATTCATTTTTAAATCATTTCAAAATTCCTCCAATTCAATAATCTATTCATAATTAAATATTTCCAAAAATATTTAATTAAATTCTTCTAAATATTTCAAAAATCTTCTAAAGCCACATCATGATTAAATATTACCAAAATATTTAATTAATTCTTCTATAGTTTTCAAAAATCAAAAATCAAATATCAAAAAGCAATAAATTAAATTAAATAAATTTTATTTATTTAATTTGGGATTTATCTTCAACTCCCGGGAAACAAACTGCCAAAACAGAAAATTAAATTTCTCTGTTTCTGTGCAGGTTTGTTCCCGTGGGTTGAAGACAAGCTTCCATTCTTCTCTCCAACCTCTCAACCTCCCCCATTTTCTTCTCCAACCTCTCAATCTCTCACCATTCAAACCTACCAGACAATTCATAGCCATAGATTCTTGCCAGCAAGGATGAAGCCTGCAAAAATCTATAAATACAGCTGCCGGGAGCTCCAAAAGATATAGAATTTAGAAGCAAGTAAATTATAGGCAAAATTGCATAGCATTAGCATTCATAGAGCATTTTCATAGCATAGAATCATAGCATAATAGCAGTAGAATCATGATACATCTCACTCACAATAATCACAGCCCCTGTCCATATCCGTATCAATAATTTCACTTTCATCAACATATAGAATAGTTTTCCTTTGCATACTCGTTCTGCAGCAGCCATTTGGAGAAGCTTACACAATCTGAGAGCCAAAAGCTTCAAAAGAATCTCTGTGGATAGAGAAAAATGGGACGGCACTGAAGAAGATTTTGTTTGCTTTTAATTTAGTTTAATTTCTTTAGTTTAAAGGTTTCATTTAGTGTTTTAGTGTTTTGTTTTACATTTCAATTAAACATTATACACATTATGTTATTTGATAAATTATTTAGGTTTTCATCTTTGATTTATGTTATTCTGGGACATGCATATTATTGAACGGGCCCTTAAATCTCATCCAAAAGATAGATTTATCATTCCTATACCTACATCTTGGTGCATTGCCTTAGTTAGATCTTTATTTTATATATTTAATTCTTTTCCCATTCTAAAACCCCAATTACAGAAGAAGTTAGCTTCTTTAAGAACTCGGAGGTCACTCAGTTTAGTGCAATTGGTCCCCCCCATTAATTGAGTTTCCCATAAAGTTGCTGCTTGTCAAATTTTGGCATCAATAATTTTTTTTTTCTAGAATGCTTGGTGGGACTTATTTTTAATGTATCTAAGCCTAAAGTGGGTGTATGAGCCATCAACCTATTACTAGATCCCAAATAGTGAATAACCCTTGCTTATTAGTACCACCACTAGTAATAGTGCGAACTAGAACCCATCTAGTGAAATTTTGATCCCTCCACTAGCCATGTTGTCGATTGCTAACAAAAATTATGTGGCATGGGATGCTAGAAGCCCCCTTATAGCACCCATAGGACTTTCTATTTGGGCCCCTATGTTGGTCTCTACTTTAAAAGTTGTACCAAAATTCACCAAGGAAGGCTCAAAAACACCATCCAAACACCTGCAATATGTGGCAGACATGTGTTTGGTACATGGTGTTACAGACCAAAATATAGCGCTAAGGTTGCTCACAGCCTCTTTCAGGGGTAATGTGTTAGATTAGTACCGTACTCTACGAGCTAACACTATCAGTACCTAGGATCAACTCGGAGATCCTTTCTATGAAATATTTTTGAATGATGGAGATTGGTATTTTCTATATCATCAGTTGGTGACCATAAAGCGAGCCCCATATGAAGCCATGATTGACTTCAACACCCGGTTCCACACAAATTGGCAAAGGATCCAGGCTACTATCCACCCATCAGTCGAGTTGGCATTCATGTTCTACTTGAAATCAATCAATGCTGACATCTCAATGATGATCCATTCTCTTGGTGGAACCACGCTACCAGATGCATACATCATTGTCAAAGTGAAGAACAATTTGATAGGCACCGAGAAGTTGCCACCTCAACCCGCTATGTCTATATTTTCTAATATCTTAGTTCCCACCTAGGAAATAGCATCTACCAGTGTGCTTGCTCCTTCCTCCATGTACACATATCCGGGAATGTCACATAATGTTGCTTCCAAGTTTGGCTCTTCAAAATATGAGATGAATGATGTCAAGGAGCTATTGCGGAATATCTCAAATGAAATAACTACCATCAAGCGGAACTAGTCTACAACCTCCAAAGCCAACCTACCAAAATTATCAATGTAGAAGATCTTCCTACCAGAAAAATCAATTCCAAGGAGGCCTACATGCAAATCCGTAGACTCAAACAACTAATAAGATAGTACCAGTACCTACTCTACCATAGAGTGCTCACCCAAGATCGAGTAGAGAGCTAATGATAGGGAAAAACAATCTCGCTGATGACATCAATCCTTGGTGCTTCCCCTAGGGCGATGCATACATGCCCTAAAATTTACCGTGCAACAATCTACAACAAAAGGTGGTGGAATAGTGTAGCCAAGGTGCAGTGTCAGACCCTGGAGGTTATGTATATGCCTCTCTACAAATGGAAAATGTGGTACTCATCACAAAAATGCAAGGAATGTCCTTGGAGCAAGAAACAGATATAGCTCCTGACCGCGCGCACTTCTCATGGATGGAAGAAGAAGAGGCAGTGTTTGTAAATGATGCATCCACATCAAAATACTCACAAGTGCAGTTCAATTAAAACACTCACTTTAAGAGGAGATTCATGGGAAAACCATTCTTCCCGCAGCCCAAAAGTGCCTCCGACCAGAGTCATAGTACCTCCACAATTGCATAGCAATTTCAGCCGCAAAGGGAAATTGTTATAACTAGGGCTGAGGAATAGAAGCCTCAAAATCTACCACCATTCAATGTGGTGGAACAATTGAAAAAATCCTTTGCTAATGTGTCCCTTTGGGATATCTTAGCTATTCCAGAGTGGAAATCATTGCTACAGAAGGACCTACTTGAAGATACAATCATTGAACCAACAAAAGAATCACTCAAGGGAAGGGCCATTAATTCATCACCCATGACCAATGTTCTCACAAATAGTACAGAGGAAGGCTCTACCAAAGTTAGAGATAAGCCAAAAACAAAGCTCTTTTTCCTAACTCTTATTGTGGGTAAAAAATTATTTCATAATTCCATGATTGACTTTGGTGCTAGCACCATAGTCATGCCCAAACAAATAGTTGAAGCTCTAGGACTTAGCTATGAACCATTAAAAAGAGGGGTTATGTAGCTTGATGGGAACAAGGTTGAAACTGTAGGTATCATTAAGAACACCCCTTGACTTGATTCTCTTGCCCTAGTATCATAGTTCCACAAGATAGTGTGATCATAGACGTTCCCCCCTTGTTCGGTCTTTGCTTATCCTAGGAATTCACTTCAAAGATAGGAGGATATATTTCTTTGGATTGGTAACACTTGATCCTAAGGACCAAGCATGGAGCTAAAATGAAAATAATATATGAACCTCTAAATTTAGAACATGTGGCCGATGAAGCTATGATCAAATTTTAGGCCACTCATACCTCTTTCACCAAAGATGAAATGTATTGTACTGAGCTACTAGAGGATGAGGAGGTGACTGGAGACCAGACTAATTCAGAGGAGGTCCTCTTGAGAGAATATATACACTAATCTTTTTAGAAATTATCATGCCACTAGATTGGGAATTTATGTCATCTATGACGAAGATCAAGTGATCACGATGGTCATAAAGGAACTCGAGAGTTGTCAAGCCTCAGAACCATGGATGCTGAATTTTGATGGAGCGAGATGTAAAGTTGGTGTGGGAGTAGGGGTATGTTTGAAATCCCAATCAGATGAAAATATACTCAGGTCTTTTCACTTCCAATTTTCCTATTCAAATAATAAAGCTGAATACGAAGGCCTAGTGCAAGGTCTAAGCCTTGTAGAGCGGATGGGAATTAAGAAAATAATGGTGTTCGGAGACTCTAAGGTAGTGGTCAATCAAGTTTAGGGGATCTCCATATCCAAGAATGTCTACATGAGATCCTATAGACATAGAGTTTCAGAACTAATTGAAAGCTTTGAAGCCTTCAATATCTAGGTAGTGCCTAGAGAGAAAAATAAAAATGTGGATCTCATGGCAACAATCGGATCTCAATTTGATCTTGCTTCTAATTTAATTCATAACAGACACTCTGTACGAGTGATTTTCCTACTAGAAATACCAGATAATGATCAAAGTTGAAAAGTATTTGAAAGTGATGAATAAATCACCTCATTCATCTAGCAATCGGGAGAGTTCGCTAAGCAACTTCAACCAAGAACTACCGAGGAATATGAAGGGAAAATTATTCAATTAAGGTCCATAAAGCTTCCAAAAAGATTGGTCACTCTTGAAAACCTATTCAATTGTGATTGTTGGTGTAATTAAAAGTGTTGTACCTTTTTCTAGGTCATGATTACACCTTAGTTAAGTTTACTTAGGGACCACATAGGAGGTTGTTGGAGAATTTCCACTTTTGGTGGACTTGAAATGCCATTACTTTATCACTTCCACCTTTTGTAGACACATCATGTGATTATCTCTCCACCTTAGGTGGAGTGATAGCTTTTCATAGTTGTCTTATGTCATAAGATTACGACACTTGTCATAATCTTATGCCCTTCTATGTTCTCACCTTGGCTATATAACCAAGGGGTCTCCTATGTACTTTTTCTCATCATATTCTATTTGCATTATTGGTAGAATACAATTTATTCTTATCATATTGTCTCTATCTCTCTTATGCTTGTGCTTTCTATTAGGCCTCTAGATCTTGGGTGGATACCTTCATAACCAATTCTTACATGGTATAAGAGCTATTGGAGTGCCTTTAGTCAGTCTTTTGGAGAGATTCTTGGAGGGTTCCATTTTTGGCCTTGTATTATAGGTGCATTTTGGGAGCTTGTTGCATTAGATCTAAGCTATCCATTACATCAGGAGTTTCCAAGATAGTCAGATTTGCCTTTTGTTTCATCTTAGTTGGACATTGGAGGCCAAATCTACAAAGGGTTGAAGATTGGAGGTGGTTTCCAGATTCAGGAGCTAGCTGCCACTTCAAAGCATTTTCAACTGAAAAGGAAATTTCCATTGCATTCAGAAGAGCCAAAAACCATAAGATCGACTATCAAATCATCCAAATCAGAGCAAGTTGTCCGTCGAGGCAAAAAAAATTTGCTACCTAAGCCGTACGACCTAGCCATTATGACAGTCGGTACAGATTTTTAAATTTCTAAAAAAAATTTATATCTACGAAAAATATTTTGTAAAAAAAAAATCATTCAAAATTTTTATTTTTTCGCATTTTTTATTTGATTGAAAAGTTAAAAAAAAAAGTCTGAGCATGGTACGTAGAGTACTCTGCCTGCATACAATATCGGAGGGTACTGTCTATACCACACAGGCCCCGCATGCAGCCACGTGGCCTATGGCCGTGGCCACCGCTTACCCACGCGTCCCCTCCAGCGGCTACTGGCGGCAACCAAAACTACCGACAGGCGGCCGGTTTTTTATTCCTGGCGGTAACTGAAAAAATTTGGTGGCAACATTCAATGACAATGGAAGAATATTCCTTTGAATAATCCGTAAAAATTGCATCGACTTCAGAGAATATTCCATCGAATTAGAAGATTCTGGCAAGTGTGACAATATTCCAGCCGAATTTTCCCTTCAGGACTGATGGCAACCGTGATGGGCATACGACCATCAAATTTAACAGTTACTGCGTCAACATTTTTTTGAAAAATTAGACCCCATCATGGTTGAGCTTTTTTATTTTGTAGTTCATCTTTAGAGGCTCATATCTTGGTTGTTTTGAGGCCTTTTTTGGTGCAATTATTTTTTATTTGGGCTAATTTTTCATGTACATCATAGTGGTGTAGTTATTTTCTAATTTTGGTGCACAAATTTTCTGAAAAAATCATTTTTTCTCAGGTGTTGCTCAATTGTCACCATTTTTGCAACTTTCGGTGGTTCGTTTAGGCTCATACAAACTCCTTTTCAAGTGTCATTTTTTTTAAAGTGCATGATTTTTTCTAAACTTTATAGTGGTGCTATCAGTTTGTAGTGATTGTGATAAAAAATTGTACTTTCAACACTTGGTCATTTTTGGCCTATTTAGGCATTTGTAAAGATAAGATCTTAGTTTGGTATTTTGTATCAATCATTTGAGTTTTTTGTAGCCTATTTAAGGCTGTTGTAAAACATTGAAAACCAGAAGCCCACTTTTCTTGTCTTGGAAGTGGTCATTGTACATGCACTAAGTATAAAGTGCCAAATCATCTTTTTTGGGGGGTTCTTTGATTGAGTGAATTTGGGGGGGTATCTTTTGTGACTATGCCTCTCTCTCTATCTTGTTCTCTTTAATTTTGTTGCTATGGGTTCTCCTAAGTTTCCTTTGTTAACTCCACATAACTATGCTTCTTGGAAAATTGATGCATGGAGTAAGTTAATGGAAAAAGGATTAACTCATTATATTGATGGAACTGTTGTTGCACCATCTAATCCTAAAGATGATCCTATTACTCATATGGATTGGCTCACTAAAAATACTATGGCTCTTGGAACATTAAGGAAATATGTATCAGAAGATCTAATCTTTCAAATTGAAAAGTATAAAACAATTAAAGAGGCTTGGGAAAAGTTTGGTCAATTGTATGGCCAAGTTGATGAGATTAAAGGTTATCAGCTTGAAAATGATCTCACAATGTTAGATCTCAAGAATTTTGATACAATCCAAGACTATGTCACTAAGGAAAATGAGCTAAGAGCATAGCTGAAGGATTGTGGCATTGATAAGAAGGATGCACATTTGGTCTACAATTTGTTGGGAAAACTTCCATCAAAATATGCAGCATTTGTTTCTAGCTTCCAAACCCATCACTTAACAGTGGGTAGTTCTTTCACTATGCCATCATTTGATGCATTCATAGAAATGTTGATGTTAGAGCAAGCAAAGTTGGTAAGCATGGGGATTCTCAAGTCTTCAAAGTCCAAAGCTTTGGTGGCTAATCAAGGGAATCAAGGGACTCAAGGAAAGGGTTCCAACAAGAAGCAGAAGCAATCTAAGCCAAAGACACAACAAGATAAAGCACAATCATCCTCTCCAAAACAAGGGAATTCTTCATCAAAAGGGAATTCTCCATCTTCTCCCAAGAAGGGAAATTCAAGCAAGGAGAGACCAACTTGTTCATATTGCAAGAGAGTTGGTCATGATGAGCATCATTTCCACACTAAGCAAATTGATGAGTTGAAAAACATCATCAAGAAGAACAAAATCAATTTTCCATCTTCCTACAAGAAGAAGGATTCATCTCCTTCCACTTCCTCACAATCAAAAGGAAAAGGGAAAGCATTTGTGGCTACTTCAGGTTCTTCACAGCAATGGATACTTGATTCGGGTGCCACGCATCATATGGGTTCTTTAAGGGAACAGTTTTTTTCTTTGGAGCAATCTAAGGTACCTCACGTCTTCATAGGAGATGATACTCAAGTGGAAGTTGAAGGAAAAGGTTCAGTTGCCATGGATAATGGAACATTTGAGAATGTTCTCTATGTTCCTAACTTGAGTACCAATCCTCTTTCATTCTACCAAATCACTCACTTTGGAGATGGCATGAAAGTTGAGTTTCTACCAAATTCAGTTGTGGTGAAAGAACTTAAGGATGATTCATTGGTTGCAGTGGGACAAGCCAATCACAACACAAGGCTTTACTCTTTCTCCCACTTTATACCTAAGTCTCCTTCCATAGCCGTGCTCACTCATTCAAATTCATAAAGTAAGCTATGGCATGGGTAGTTTGGACATATCAATTACTGCTATCTTCAGCAGCTTAGCTCCAAGGCTATGGTTACAAGACTCCCTCAAATCATCTTTTCAGAAGGTGTATGTTTAGGTTGTTCCATGGGTAAGCATCCAGAAGAGAAGTTTGACAAAGGGAAGTCTTGGAGAGCTTTGAAAGTTCTTCAATTGGTTCACAGTGATGTAGTAGGTCCATTTCCAATGCCATCATTCAGCAAGGCTGGCTATGTCCTCACCTTCATTGATGACTACTCTCGCTTCACATGGGTCTACTTTCTTGTTCACAAGAGTGAAGTGTTTGACATATTTCTAGCCTTCAAGGCTCATGTTGAGAAGCAATCAGGGTAGCGAGTCAAGATTCTTTGCACAGACAATGGAATCTAATATGTGAACAATAGACTTTATGAATTTTGTACTCTTGAGGGGATTGATCTTCAGCATTCAGTTGCATACACTCCACAGTAGAAAGGTGTAGGTGAAAGAAGGAATAGAACCCTTAAGGAGATGGCTAGTTGCATGATTCATGCTCAATTTCTTGGTTCTCAATTTTGGGTAGAAGCTATCAGTTGTGCCACTCACATCCAAAATCAGGTTCCCCATAAAGCTTTGAAGGGTATGACTCCTTTTGAAGCTTGGTGTGGTATAAAACTAGTTGTGAGACACTTCAGAATTTTTGGTTGTCTAGCTTGGGCATGCAAACCTCCAGAGAAGCACAAGGCATTGGAACCATAGAGTAGGCCTTGCATCTTTGTTGGATATCCTAAAGGTGTTAAGGCATATAGACTTTTGGATCCAAAGACACATGAGTTATTCATTAAGAGGAGTGTTCACTTTGAGGAAAGTTCTCCTAGCTTGGCCTCTAATCCTCCTCTTCCTTCCTCCATAGTGGAAAGTGATGATAGTGACTCAGATGATGATTCTTCCTCAACTTTGACTTGTAGGATCACACCTTCACAGGGTCCACTTGTAGTTGAGGCACCTCATCCTTCATATCCTACTAAACCTCATTGGGCTTGAAAGACTCTTGAGTCAGTAGGTTCTCTTGTTGGGGATCCTTCAGATACTCAAAGGACTCGTTCACAACATTAGAATTTTCCACATGCTTATATTTCTAGTGCTTCAAATCCCCAATCCTTTAAGGAGGCTTCAGGCATTGCTGAATGGGATTTAGCAATGGAGGAATAGTATAGTTCCTTGATGAGGAATCACACATGGGATTTAGTTCCTCTTCCTAAGGGGAGAAAGATGGTTCGATGTAAGTGGATCTATCGAACTAAGTATGCAGCGGATGGAAGTGTGGATAAATACAAAGCTTGGCTTGTGGAAAAAGGTTTCTCATAGGTTCTAGGTGTTGACTATAATGAGACCTTTGCACCCATTTCTAAGATGAAATCCATTCACTTGACATTCGCTATTGTTGTAGCTCATGGTTGGGTTGTACATCAGATGGATGTGAAGAGTGCATTTCTTCACGGGGATCTTCATGAGGAGATTTACATGAAGCAGCCACAAGGATTTATACAACATTCTTCTTTGGTTTGCAGATTGAGGAAGTCTATCTATGGCCTCAAACAAGCCCATAGGACTTGGTATGCCAAGATGGATTCCTTTCTTCTCTTAGCAGAATTCACAAGGTGTCATTCAAATATGAATGTCTACATTTTGCGACAGGATGATTCTCACTTGCTACTTGTGCTCTATGTTGATGACTTGATCATTACAGGGAGTACCTCATCCATCATTGGAAGTGTCAAATTAGCTTTGCAAGATAGATTTTCTATGAATAACTTGGGACTTTTGCACTATTTCCTTGGGATTGAGATCACTTAGTTAGCTTCTGGGATTTCTCTTTCTCAGCCCGATATGCTCTTGATCTTCTGGCTTAGTTTCACAT
The DNA here is from genome assembly GCA_007258455.2 of Sequoia sempervirens. Taxonomy (NCBI): domain Eukaryota; kingdom Viridiplantae; phylum Streptophyta; class Pinopsida; order Cupressales; family Cupressaceae; genus Sequoia; species Sequoia sempervirens. The sequence goes on along the minus strand of VDFB02079000.1, from coordinate 93 downwards.
GGTTGATTGCAAGCCTGCCCCAACTCCCTTTCTTTCAGGAGTCAAGCTTGAGGCTAAGTGTTCTTCTCCACTTGTTGATGCCACTTTGTATCA
>VDFB02078999.1:0-42635 GCA_007258455.2 Sequoia sempervirens | reverse complement strand
ATTTTGATAAAATATTTCAAGTTGATTGTGATGCAAGCGAAAGTGCAATAGGAGCAGTGTTGAGTCAAGAAGATAGACCATTAACATATTTCAATGGAAAATTTAATGATGCAAGAAATAGATATTCAATCTACGACCAAAAGTTTTATGCCACAATACAAGCCTTGAAGAAGTGGAGACAATACATGTTGCCAAAGAAATTTGTGTTGTGCTCAACCATCAAGCACTATAGTATTTGAACAACCAAGGTAAATTGAATTGGAAATACATGCATTGAGTATAGTTCATGGAGATTTATACATTTATGTTGAAACACGAGAGTCAAAATTCAAATGAAGTTTCAAATGTGTTGAGCAGAAGGTGGAACCTATTGATAGAAACGAGGAAATAATTAATTTCATTTGAAGAGCTCAAACACATGTATGCGGATGGCCTAGACTTTACAGAAGCTTGGGGAGCAAGTAAAGAACCAATAGTGATAAACAAGAGCAAGTTGTTGGATTACTTCATTCATGATGGTATGTTATTCAAAGGGAACCAGATGTGCATTCCTAGAAGCTCAATGAGGGAGAACTTGATCAAAGAGGAACATAGTGGTGGATGACATTTCAGACTCGATAAGGAAATAGCTTTGGTAAGTGAACATTACTTTCGGCCTCAAATCTATAAAAATGTAAGGAATTTTTTTTAAGAGAGTATAACTTGTTAAATTTCCAAGAGAAGTAGTTAGAATACTGGATTGTATCAACCTTTGATAGTACCAAAGATACCTTGGGAGGATGTTGGCATGAATTTCATATTGTGACTCCCAAAACCAAGGAGACATGATTCTACATTTGTAGTGGTGGACATATTTTCTAAAATGGTGCATTTCATTCCTTGTAAGAAGACATGGTGTTGTACATGACCTATTTTTCAAGGAGATTGTGAGATTGCATGGATTACTAAAGAGCATAGTTTTAGACAAAGACACCAAGTTCACAAGATATCTCTAGTATTCACTATGAAAAAGATGAAGATAGGCCTACAATTTAGTTCAACATTTCACCCACAAAATAATAGGCAAACATAAGTTGTAATATGAAGTTTGGGCACACTAGTACAAAAACAACAATAAACTACTGAAAAAACTACTAAAAACTGCTTATAAATGACTACAGTTGGTCACGTGACCACTAGTAGTTTATTCCCAGTCATATATAACGTGACCAGATTGATGACTAAACCATTTTTAGTCATTTATTGATTGTTTTGATTGATCGGTTTGGTAGTATATTTAGTTGTTGATTTAGTCATGCATTGTTATGATTTGGTCACTTATTCAGTCACTTTTTTCCACCGTTATATTTAGTCATTGATTTAGTCATTGATTGTTGTAATCTAGTCACTTATTTAGTCATTTTTTATTCACTGATATATTTAACTGGTCACTTATTTAGTTGTTGATTTAGTCATTGATTGTTGCAATTTGTTCACTTATTTAGTCATTTTTTAATTCACTGATACATATTTATTCATTGATTGTTGTTAACTGGTCACTTATTTAGTCATTTTTATTCACTGTTCATTGATTTCTATCAATTGGTAGTATATTTAGTCAATTTAATTATTAACTGATGTCAATTAGTAGTATAGATAGTCATTTTAATTGACTGATATTTGAGGATTTAAGCATAAAACAAAAAAATACACATCAATCATCAATTGCACACAATAAGACAACCATTGAGAAGGAAAAATTGGTGAACTTTATTAATAAAAGAAAGCTGTTCTAATTACAACTTAGAAATAGAGTATTACAATTGTTATTTTCAGTCACAAGACTGAAAATCTGAGTTACAATATTGCACATAAATGACTGCAAGAAAGAAACTTCTCCAAATTTTTTTTGCAATGATGGAAACACATGCTTGAAGCCCTTCAACACAAGAACATGCCCCTTTCATCTCTTAAAAATTCTACAACGATGTGGGAAATCTTCCTAGAGAAAGCTATAACATGTAGAATCCAAGAAGGAGAGTGTTGATCGTGTCCCATAAATGAAGCTCTCTCCTGCAATGCAGTCAACAATAACCCAACTAGAATCTTTCCTCTATATGCAACGTGCCATCTGATATGAGGAACATGGTGCTACCTTTTCCACCATGAATGAAGTTGTACCTTAATACAACCAACAAAATTACTATTAGTCTCAATTTAGAAAGAATAAAAGTGCATTGTATATTGCAAGTTTACAAAATTCCAAACACAGCAGAAAGATAAATCAATTAAAAAATTGTAGCCTTGTTAACAAATGCCTTAAACAGAGTGTTCAACATAGGCCTGAAATATGCATATTGAACCATTGATTTCATAACCTTGTTCAAAGTTTAAGAAAGGTGATATTCTCATATTATAGAATGAAGTTGACATTATAGAATGAAGGCTATCAACACTAACTAGAATGGAACAACATTATCAACAGAAATTTCCTGGAAACCAAGCCCAAGAATGCCATCAGACTTAATTAGACAACAAAAATGTCAACCCTGGTTCATGTGTTGTTTGAGTAAAGACCTGCACCATGGAATAATCCATTTATACATAAATTCCAAATTAAGTTGATGAGAAAAGATCTTTGATATCCAACTAGGAAGCCTTAACATCCAAAAAATTACTAACCTGATGTTTCACAACAAGTTTCCCAACTGTGACATCATCTTTACTTAAGAAACTGGATATTGATCCACTGCCATATTGAATCTCATAGGATTCCCCTTCACAAACAAAAAATGATATATATTAATTTTTGACCAACTTCCTTAATATCCCCATGTAAGCAAACTAAAGTAAGTGAGGTTGAGGGTTTGAAGTAGAGTACCATCTTCTTGGTATGTGCTTGATTTTGATGACTTGTATCTTTAATGAAAATAGCAAGCTAGCTGCACTGTAAAATCATTGTTACAAAAATAACCACAAAATCCTCTTTAATTAAAATAATCCTTCTAGATATTTCAGTTAATTTCTAAGAGAGCTAATTTCACTATCCAAACAACCATCAATCTATTTATTGTATATAATTTCCCAGAATTCAGAATTTGAATGTAATGAAACTAACCATAATTACCAAAGATTTGACACCAAAATGTAGTACAAAACGAATTGTTTGACAAAATGCCTCAAAGAGATATCATCTCATGGAATGAAATGATATGATTGCAAAATGTGCACAAAATGGATTTTGCAAGGAATCTCTCAAAACCTTTGAATTAATGAAGCACTTTGGAACATCGACATTGTAAGCTTTGCTTGTGTTCTAGATACATGCAATCATGCAGGTTTAGTAGATGAGGGCTGCACATACTTCACACGTCAGTAACCCTTATTGTATTACATATATAGTTGATCATTAGGTGTGCATGGTTGACCTTCGTGCCTGTGATGGCTATCTTGAGGACACCCTAAACACTATTACTAAGATGCCAGCTAAACCTTTGGTTCCTATGGATCATATATGAATATAGGCTGAGTATTCCAGCAACACTACTTTTTTAGTTGGATCCTAAAAATGCTACAACTTATGTTCTTCTCTAAAACATTTGTGCAGAATTGGGCAGGTGTGGTGAGGTTCAAATACTAAGGAGATTGATGAAAGATGGAGGAATTAAAAAGATACCTGCATGTAGTTGGATTGAAGGGAATAAAATGGTACATGCTTTTTTGTGTAGGAGACAGATCACATCCACAAACATGGGAGATCTATGCAAAATTGGAGAAATTGGCTTGGCAAATGAAGGAAGGAGGGTATTTCCAAATTCAAGACTTTTACTCAATGTTGTGGAATAGAAGAAAAAAAAATCATTTATCTGCCACCATAGTGAAAAGTTAGAAATTGCATTTGGTTTGTTAAACATGGCTCCTAGTATAACTATTAGAGTTGTTAAGAACCTTCGAGTATGTTCTGATTTTCACATTGCATCTAAATTCATCTCCAAGATTGTTGCAAGAGAAATTGTTCTGAGAGATGTGAACCATTTCCATCATTTTAAACAGGGACAATGTTCATGTGGAGAATATTGGTGATGCTAAATGAAACAATCTGAAAAATAGGCTTACACTATAATAATGTGCACTACATCATATATCCAGTAATAATGAAGGGACATCCATCAAAGCATAACATAAGGTATTTTTTTTGTCGTATGTTGTAGTTACAAGTGCTCTGCTAGACATACATGAAAATGTGGAAGCAATATACACAAGGCAAGCAAACTGTTTAAAAAAAAATGCCTCAAAGAAATGTGATATTTCTTTTTATAGTTTAACCGTGATACCACATTGTTTTGACATGATCCTTGCGGTGATATGGGAGGTTACCGCTACACTGCACTGTTATTGTTTGGCCTTCGTGGTAATGTGGGATGTTACCACTACACCACATAGTTATTGCTCGACCTTCATAGTAATGTGGGATGTTACCGCTACACCGCACATTTATTGCTCAGCCTTCGCGGTAATGCGAGATGTTACTGCTACACCACACCTTGTCTTCTTGGCTCTTGCGAGGATGTGGGAGAAGTATTTGAGTCATTTCCATACCACACATTTATTGCTCGGCCTTCGCGGTAATGCGGGATGTTACCGCTACACTGCACCATGTCTTCTTGGCTCTTGCGGTATGACAGTATTATGAAACTTGTCACAATAGTCTTATGAAACTTGTCACGACCATCTACTACCTTGACACAATAGTATTATGAAACTTGTCAATATTTATGGGAACCTTTTAAATTACATTCAGATCTATAAGGAAACTATCCTATAGGGATGACAATCCAAGAAACATGGCAATGGTTACACCAATAAATAGTTAACTAGAAATCATGAATTTTCAATGAATAATGGAGAATATACAGAGAGTTAAGTCAATGAGAAAACATCCTTGGAGAATTGTCATCAAAATTATGACAATCTAAGAGTTCGTAGTAGAAAATCATATACCCTCAAAGACCTAACAGTCATAATAGACCTAGTGATAGCTTTCAGAGCCATAAGAATAAATTCATAAGAGAATAAATGCAAGAGCATGAAAAGACACTGAGATGGAAGGGAAGTTGGTAGAGTTGAAGAATCAAACTTGTAGTGAGAAGGTAGGGAGAACAAAGTAATTTACAATAAAGAGCATCATGGCAGTTTCTCAAGTGACTATATTTGGGAAAGGAGAGAACTTAGTGACAACATTACCATCAAAACAATAAGGATACCCAAAACCCTACCAAACCCTAGAGCCTTTTTCATCACCTTATAGATATCTCAAACATGCATGAAAATATTTCACAAAGACTAAAATCATCTCTATTTTTTATGATCACAAAAGTAACAAAAATTTAGATTTACAAGTGATGAAAAGAAGTACATGGAAAGCATATTATGCTGAATTTATTTTTAAAAAAAAACTTAACCATTAACTATCCAATACAATCTAACAAAATACAAATATACAATGAAATATTATGATTAACAAAATGATAATTTTAACGGTTATCTTAAGGTAGACAAAAAAAATTGTGCAAGTGAAAAATAGTACTCTTAGATTATTCTGAACAAATAACATTTTCATTTACATCATTTTGAAGCAACAATTTTTTAGATTCGTCTAGCTGTACAAAAATCAAATCAAATCTGCAACGATCTCAAAGATCTGAAGGTTTAAAAATCTAATATTTTTAGATCTATTCTTGGTTGTATCCTGCAAACTTCATCATAGAAGGATAGGTCGTCACCTCATTTAGACCTGGATGTTGAACTGCCTTTGTTATTTCCATGGAATCCAAAATAGGCCTAACAAATGTTGGAAGAAATAACCTTGTAAACAAACAAAAGGAAAAGCTAAATTAGTAGTAATTTACTAATTTTCATTCAATTGTTGCTTGGGTAAAAACTTGAAGCTATCCTCGACACCTAGTAAAGTTATGGCTAACAGAAGGATCTACAAGCCGAGGAAGTTCTTCATGGATGAAATTGGGAATAAAATTCATAATGGAAAAGAGAGTGGAAAAGTAGAATTTGATGAAACTCTTGCAAACTTCAGGTTAATGACCGATGCTTTTGTTCATTGTTATGATGGGAAAGATTCTGAATAGTCATCCAGGAATAAAGGATTTTACTGTGATTTTGAGAGCATCTTATATACAATAGGTTGTCTTAGATCAAATAAATGAAGCAAATAATTGTGAAAGAGCCAACAATTTTGAATTTCAAACAATGGTGTCTTATTTATAGACTTCCCCTATGATTTTCTCCTAGAATAAGGTATAGCAATTTAGAATTTGAAACTATGGCATATGAACAACTATTTAGCCTATCTTTTATGCTACAACAATTAACTACAAGCTAGAACATATCCATTTCAGCATAAAATACTAAGTGTAATTCACCTCAAACTCTGTTGTACTTGAGTATGATAGTACCTGAGCTTTTGGCGTTTCTAGATGGAACCTATAGTGGAAAAGTGTAGTCTCCATCTGAAGGAACCATCTTCAGAGCTCTTCCTTGAAATGAGGGTTGAAAACATTAGAAGAAAAGCAATACCATAATTCTAAAGTAACAATTTGTATCAAGCCAAATGTCAGAAAGTATAATTAAAAATACAAATCCTTACAATTGGACCTCAAATTGGACCAAGCAGATTTATGATTTTATCTTTAGAATGTAGGAACTTTCTCTGTCAAAGCTTCATGACCTCAAATTGGATCTCAAATTGGACCGATAAAATTTATGATTTTATCTTTAAAATGTAGGAACTTCCTCTATCAAAGCTTCACTACCTCAAATCGGATCTGAAATTGATATAGCAGATTTATGATTTTATCTTTACAATGTACAAACTTTCTCTATCGGATATTAAAGATCTCAGGTTGGATCTCCAATTGGACTAACAGATTTGTGATTTTATCTTTAGAATAAAGGAACTTCCTCTGTCAGATATTCAAAAATTCCTACAGTTAGGTTCTGCTTCCAACCAAAAACACCCAGAAGTGTTTCACATCGGCTCAAGGTACTCTCCAACCTGATTATGACACCAATAGCAATCCATTTTTTCCTGAACCGTCCATACCCGAACTTTGCATCACAATATGTTCTTCATGCATATAAAAATTCCACATATTAACCCCCTTCTAAATAAAACTCAAAATCACCATAAAACCATAATTAATAAATCATTTCAGCTTCAGAAAGAATCTGATGTCATTTACTATCAAAACAAAAGCTGTATAAATCACAAAAAATCCATGAAGCAATCCATCCAAAGAGAAAATAAGCAATGTAAGGATTTGAGCAATATAAGTCCAAAGGGTTACTGTATGGAATCACCATAAGAGCACAACCGAGGAACAAATTCTTGTGACTGTAATTATGTGATCCATAACTCTATTGGTCATGTGGCATAGTTTTTCTATAACAAATACATGATGCATTCATGTGTGACCCAAGTTTAATGTGGCTATGTTGTGATAGAAATGGAGGCACTCATATGAGCACAATTCATGTACAAATCATTGTCATCACAATTAGGTGTCAATCATCATTGGGTGCATTCAGGTTGACTCAATTTTAACAAGTTACAATGTAATGATATCATGATCCAAGAGCGATTACCTCTTGTTGCAATAAAGAGCCTATAACTCTGGTTGATATGCAAAGTGATTGTGTTATATCAATTATGTAGTGCATTCAAGCACAACCCATGTTTAATGGGCTATTCTAGAGAGTGGTCAAGATTTTCTAAACCTTATGCATGGTACTTAAAAGTGTACAACTTAAACTACAAACCAAGTTTGTTACATGCTTGAATCCAATCTTGGGTTACCACAAACTATAATAATGTGATCTACTAATAACCATTATGGAAAGTATTAAAGCAATACCCATGCTATATAGGATACATTTCCTTGATAATGTTTACATACCTTAATGATCAAACATTCCCACACATTCTAGGATACAATCCAAGATCATACCACAACCCTGTCAAGACAGCTAATTTTCTGACCCAAGATTTAAGGTTGTTTTTTTAATACCAACATAAGCATTGGTAAGAGCATGAATAGGGTACAAACCCTAGGCCTCTGTAGAAACATAAACAATAACTCTAGTGGATTAGTGATGTTGCAATACCAGAAAGATTGAGACATTGTAGCCAATAACAAGCACACTATGTAGCTCAGTGACATTTGTAAATGTAATCTATGGTAACGAGAATGATAGTCACTTGAGGTGTGACAATCAAAAAGAGGCTGAGTAGTGACAAGATAATAAAGCTCAAACCTTGCATAGTAAAGTGGAGATTTTAAAAGTGAGTTTCCTTACCCCCTTGCTGACCTTAAGGGTTTTTCAAATGCTTTTGGCAGTGTTAGACAAGGCAAATGCAATCAGGGAATGACTATCCCAATGAAGTAACAGTGGTAATCACAGGTTCAATGTTTCTTCTTAGCCATTTTATAATGGAGGTAGTGGATTGCATGTTTGAGCAGTGTTTTGAGACTCATCAAAGATGGGAGAATAGTGAATAATACCTTGTGGACTATGAAGTAGTGACAATAAGGTTGAAGGATCTTAAGACCCACAATACCATGAAATAATGAGTCCCCTGTAGTAAGTAAGTAGGCAGTCTATAGGGCATAGTTTGATTTTATAGAAGGATGCTCATGAAAGGAATATTCAAGTGACAGTGAGTGAGTTGTTTGAGATTGTAGTTGAGGGTGCAATATCCAGTCTTAAAGGAAGTTAGCAAAGTAGTAAACGTGCAAGAAAATCAAATCGTACACAATAAACAATTCACAATGCTATCTTGCATAATGCCTTAAGCTTGAAGACAAAAATCTCATTGTATCTTGATGAAAGTAGTGACCTTAATGGTCAATCATTGGCAACCATGATTTTAAAACATGCTATTGTGCTTATGGAGGCAACATTTTAAGCAAGGTAGTGAATGGTGGTTTGGAACAATGGCAGGTATGAAGGACTTGCTTTATATGCATACTATGTAGTCTAGCTTAAGACAATGTTCTTAGCAGAGATTGAAGGTGGACTATGGAACTTAAGGGTTACCATGATAAGGATTAAAGAAAAGATTGAGATCTATTTAAAAGCCATGGTTATGAAGATATTAAAGATGTCACATGCAAAACCCTAGCAGCTCGAGTAATGAATGCAGTGCCAAAGAGGATAGTGTGCTAGGGTAGATTTAGGAGATCTCCACATTATCTAATCACAGGAAAATACATCATTTATTTATTTTTTTAAATTAAAAGAAATCATTCTAAACCCTTTATAAGCTACATTGATACTTCAAAAGCATTTGATTAATTTTTTTAAATTAAAAGAAATCATTCTAAACCCTATATAGGCTACATTGATACTTCAAAAGCATATGAAGGAATTTCAGATTATGCAAATATATGTCAATTAAATACCTGGATTACAAACAATAGCGTGAACAATGTAACCCTTGTTGAGCAGAGCAGGAATGAGATAAGCAGCAATGAATCCTATGCCTCCTATCACGCACATCTCCTTACTGTTCTCTATCATTCTTTACTGAAACACTTCTCCATTTTGGCAAGCTACGCCTAAAAATAATGTTTCAATGAAGGTTTTAGAGTATGTTTATTAAAATGAAAACTCCATTCTGGCAGGCTACACCTGAAAATAAGATTTCGACGAAAGTTTTAGGGTATGTTTATTAAAGTTTTAGAGTATTTTGGCGGGCTATATTCTTCATTCCTTAAATGATTTATTGAAATGGATTGTGACTAAATAAATGACTAACTATTTATTCATTTTTATTTGTGTGACTAAATATTTTTTAGTCAACGACCAAATTAGTCATTTATTTACTCATTTATAGTTGAGTTGCACAAAATGAGTAGAATTTAGTCATTTTTAGTTGTTGTGACTAAATTTTTTAGTCACATAGTCATTTATTTGCAAAATTCTACTAGTGGAAATTTGTTGTGATGCTTAGTGGGAGATAAGCCAAGAAATTGAGATGTAATTCTACCACAAGTGGAATTTGCATACAACTCAGTGAACAAAAGTGTGAGCAAGACACCATTCAAATTTGTGACTATACTGCAACCTAGAGTGTCGAAATTCAAAGACATCAATAAGGAAACAAAAGGAGCGTGGAGGCAGAGGAATTTGCAAGATACATGGAAATAATACAAAATCAAGTAAAGGAGCACTTGGAGACAATGAACAATAGGTATAAGAAACAAGAAAATGAAAATAAGAGACAAAATTTTGTGTTGGTGATGAAGTCATGGTATATCTCATGAAGGAAAGATTTCCAGCAAGCACATATAACAAGCTAAAGATGAGGAAGTTTGGTCCATGTAAGATTCATGGGAAGCTTGATTCAAGGAACGCTTATAAGGCGGAGTTACCAAAATCACTTAGTATATCACATATATTCAACATTCCAAATCCTCATCAATATCATGAAGGCCAATCAAGTGACAACACCACATAAGTTTCCTTAGAAGAACCACTCCAACAACCAAAAAGGCGAATGGAGAAAATTTTAGACAATAGATTAAACATGGCACCAAGAACATGCACTATGAAGAATACATAGTTGAGTGGAAAGGAAGACCAATAGAAGACTCAACATGGATATCACAAGTTGAGATGGAACGCATTGGATTTCCTACAAAATCGATAAAGTGCAAGAATCGCTTTTCAAATAACCCAGAGTGTCCAATACTGGAGCATCCCAACACAACCTACCGCATTTCCAGATCTCACCACAGTATCTTATTATGGATTGGGACAAAGAACTAGAGTTCTACAATAGCTCACAAACATCATATCCAAATCTCAAGAGTTTTAAATCAAAGTACAAAAAGTTATTGCTATAAAAAGATCACATCTCAAAACAAAGAGCATATGATTCATCAAGTGAGGTTTGTGGAACCTTTTTGTGCCTTGTGATGTTCAACCTAACATATCTAAAGTCAATACGGGACCAGGGGGATTCTCAATTGGAACCACATCGAGTTTCTTCAACACCTATTGCTTCATCAACAAGCTTTGGCCAACCTACATGTTTCATAGGACAAGTTTTGGGACACCTTGTGGCCAACACAAATCATTCCTAAAACTTGGAACTGGTATATAAACATCTCTTCAATTCATTTGAAAGTAGCTAAAAAATTTAAGAGTCAATTCTTCAAGTCTTCATAGAAGGTAAGGAGGTTAGTGATATTCATTGTCATTTAACATTTTTTTTTCCACAATCCATAATATTAGATTGTTGAGATTTCTAGATTTAAAATGTGTTATTTTTTAACATCAATGTTTTGGATCAAACTCCATGATTGATGTAGAGGATAAACAAGATACAAGAATAATGTGTTTCAATATTGGATTGAATCTACTAAAGGTGTTTACAAACTTAGCTTTGTGAGTTTCCTACAAGTTTTCACACTAGGCTCAAACCCTCATGGAAGACCTATTTGAGGTGCTACTGAAACCACACTCACTCCTATGCCCTTTCAGGCTTATCAAATTGTCAATGTATTCCAAAGGATCTCACTGAATACTATAGTTCTATGGTGAACACAAAATAAATGAATCTTGCACTAAACCCTCAACACCCTAGGGTTTTGATAGTTTTGTTGACAATGCATACACTCAAACCTACATATCTCACTCATACGATTAAATTAGGACTTCTCCTTTGACGGGAACTTGGGCAGAAATTTAATGAATATTTCCTCCAAGTTTCATGAATTTTCCACAATCAAAACAAAAGATATGAATTTATTTCACTCGCTGGAAACCCTAGTTCTAAAATAGGGCAGCTAGTAGTAAATTTGTTATATCTTGCTCAAAACTTCATGAAATTTAATGAAACAAAAAGAATTTGAACATGAAAATAGAGCACTATCAAACCATCCATTCTCAGACTTGCAACTATTTCACACAAGGTTGTACAAGTCTATTTCCAGACTATAATTGTAGAAAATTGACAAAAATGGTGAAGAAATAGGGTGTTTTCTTCCACAAGCTCCTTCAATAGCTTCTTGGAGCATTTTCTTTCATTGATGCAACATGAATGAACCTCAAGAATAGTTACAATTCAAAATACAATGCTTTTCCATCAAAACCTAATGTAACTTAATGTCTTTTTTGCACCAAACTAGCAAAATATACACTTTTCCAACCTAGAACAAAAACAAACATGAAAAGAGACCTTGCATGGTATACATAGTCTTCTAAGACCTTATTAGACTCCAAAAACCAAAACTATAGCTGAGGAACAAACTCCAACCTTTTACAAGCCAAAAAACACAGAAAATTCAAATTTGCATTTTTGCGGGAAAATAAAAATTTGAATTTATAGGCCTATTTACACAACTTAAACCATTTGACATGATCCAAATGGACTCCCAAATACCTACACTAACAAAAATAAGACTCCTAACATCAAAATGAGTATAAACACAAACCTAAGTGTGCTCTTGTATCATACTCCCAAGGGGAAAAAGAATGAAACTTAGGTTCCACCTGAGAGAAGGTATGCAATTGTCCTCCCATGCTTGATGATGTTTGATTCAGTCATCCATGTGGCATCCTCATATGGAAGGTTCTTCCACTTGATCAAGTACTAAAAGTATTGCTTGCCCCTTATCTTCTTTCTCTCTTTGGTGTCAAGAATGCACTCTAACTCTATTGGTGTGGTGGGTGATAGGTCCTTTATCCAATCAACATCTGATATATTTTGTATCCTTGCTCCTTCTTCAACAATGGCATCCCCTTTATAAGGGTACAAATCAGCAACATTGAATTTTATGATATTCCTACTCCACTAGGCAATTCTATCTCATAGGAATTGTTTGCAAACTTTAACAATCCTATAAGGACCTATCTTCTTCATCTTCAACTTGGTATACTCACATTTGGGGAATCTTTTCTTCCTGAGATGTGCTAAGACAAGATCTCCAACCTTGAAACTAACCTCCTTTCTTTTCAAATTTTCCTTTTGATTGTACTTTTCCACACTTGTTTGGAGTTGTTTCCCTTGTTGATGTATCTCTTGCATGGTAATTGAAAATTGTTGACCCTCTGCACTTTGCTTCTCCATACCACTGAGATCCCTTAGTTCAAACACTCCTCTTGGTTGCATTCCATAAACCACCTAAAATGGGCTCTTTCCAATGCTCATATTCATTGAGTCATTATAAGCATACTCTGCTTGGGGTAACACAAGATCTCATTGTTTAGGATGATCCTTTGAAAGGCATCTTAGTAGGTTACCTAAGCTCCTATTGACCACCTCAATTTGGCCATCAGTCTGAGGGTGGTAGGATGAGCTAAAATTGAGATTTGTACCAAGCCTTCTCCACAATGTTCTCCAAAAGTGTCCTATAAATTGTTATCTCTATTAGAAACTATGCTCAATGGAAATCCATGAAGCCTAACAACCTCTTTAAAGAACAAATTGCAACATATGAAGTGTCACTTGTACTTTTGCGAGGAATGATATGGGCCATCTTGGAAAACCTGTCAACAACTACATAAACTGAAGCAAAACCCCTTTGAGTCTTTGGTAATCCCATAACAAAGTCCATACTGATGGATTCCCAAGGCCTATTGGGAATGGGTAAATGTTGGTACAGTCCTGCATTAGTGTTGCTCCCTTTTTCTTTCTGACATATGGTACACCTCTCCACAAATATTCTTACATCTGTTTGCATCCTTGGCCAAAAGTAATTCCTTCTTAGTTGTTCTAGTGTCTTGTCAAGGTCAAAATGACTTGCCATACTCCCACAATGCTTCTCCTTGATGATATTTTCCCTCATAGAACACTTTGGCACACAAAGTTGTGCTCCCTTAAACAACAAACTATCTTCTACAAGGTAATCTAGCCACTTCTCCCTATTAGTACTAATAGGTTTCTTGCAAACCTCAAACTTCTTTGAAATCCTCATCATCCTCATATATCTCCTTGAGTGCTTCAATCCCAACACTGTTTAACTAAATTTCTTGCACCATTATTGCCCTTCTACTTAAAGCATCAACCACGTTATTACTTTTCCCCTTCTTGTGTTTGATTGTGAAAGTGAAATTTTGCAAGTACTCAACCCACTTAATGTGTCTTTGACTGAGTTTTTCTTGGCTATTTATGAATTGAAGTGCATGGTTGTCTATATATACCACAAACACTTTAGGTAGAAGGTAATGTCTCCATTTCTTAAGTGATTGAACCATTGCATACATCTCCAAGACATATGATGAGTACTTCGTTGCATCATTCAGTTTTTCACTAAAATATGCTATTGGTTTATTGCCTTGGCTTAAAATTGCCCCTATTGCATGACCACTAGCATCACATTCTATTTGGAAGATCTTGTTAAAGTCAAGTAAAACCAAGATAGGTTGCTTAGTCACTCTCTTTTTCAGATATTTGAAAATCTTATCTGCTTGTTTAGTCCACACAAACTTCCATTTCTTATCCCCTTTAATAGTGTCTATGATAGGTGCACATATATGACTGAAATTTCTGATAAATTTCCTATAGAAACTTGCAAGACCACAAAAACATCTTACCTCTATAATTGATTTAGGTGTACACCAGTCCAATATTGCCTTCACTTTGCTTGGATCCATCTTCAACATCCCCTTTGAAACCACAAAACCAAGATACAACAGTTTTGTCTTCATGAACTCACACTTTTCAGATTGATCATCAATTTTTCCTCTTGTAGCCTTCTCAACACCAAATTCAAATGATGTAAATGCTCTTCTTTATTAGAATTGAAAAGCAAGATGTCATCAAGGAAAACAACAACAAACTTACCAATGAATGGCTTGAGGACCTCATTCATAAGCCTCATGAAGGTGCTAGGTGCATTAGAAAGGCCAAATGGCATAACAAGCCACTCATATAAGCCCTCGTTAGTTTTGAACATTGTTTTCCACTCATTTCCTTGTTTGATCCTTATTTGGTGGTGTCCACTTTTGATATCTATCTTTGTAAAGTAACTTTCCCCACACAAACAATCCATTAAGTCCTCTATTCTTGGAAGTGGAAACTTATATCTAATTGTTCTTTTGTTTATTTCCCTAAAATCAATACACATCATCCACTCACCTCCTTTCTTAGGTTCTAAAATAGTTGGAACTGCACAAGGACTAAGGCTATCCCTGATTAACCCTTTGTCAAGCAATTCTTGTACTTGTTTTTTGATTTCTTCATTTTGTTGGGGTGTCACCTTATAGGCTGCTTTATCTAGTAGACTAACCCCTGGTATAAAGTCTATATGGTGACTAATATCTCTCATTGGAGGCAAGGAATTTGGAAGTTCATCAACAACTATATCTGCATAACCCTTCAACATGTCCTGTATTTCCCAAGGCAACTCATCAATTCTTGTCGTTGTTATGACAGTCCTAGGTTTGATCATCACTACAAAGCCTATCTCTTCCTCTTCCATTGTCTTTAGAAACTCCTTTTCACCCACTAACATCACACTTGATCCAACCTTTTGGTCTTTATCTTCCTCCTTCAAAGGTGCTAAGGTGTAGGTAACTCCATCCTTCTCCAAAACATAGACATTCTTCCTACCATCATACATTGTTTTTCTATCATATTACCAAGGCCTACCAAATAGCACATGGCATACATCCATTGGGATGATATCACACAACACCTTGTCTTTATACCTTCCTATTTGAAACTCTACCCAACATTTTTCATTGACTAGTACTTGTTGCCTCGAATTCAACCATGAGACTTTATAGGGTGCAAGATGAGGTAGTCTTTTCAAATTTAGTTTCTCTACCATCTCAACGACAACTAAATTATTAGTACTACCTAAATCTATAACTTGACAACACTTACCTTGGCACTTGCAAACAGTTTAGAATAATGACTTCCTTTGAGATGGCTCCTTCTCCATTGGAACCTTGATCAATGTCCTCATCAACAAGGATGCTCCCTTCTTTGGTTCTTTTGGTTGTGGTGAGTTCTCCCCCTTGAGCCACTTGAGTTCTTGCATTCCTAAAGGTGGTAGTTGATTGCTCTTCTGAACACTCCCAAGTTTGATGACCTGCAAATTTGTTGCACTTGTAGCATTTTCCTGTGAAACCACTGAATCCTCCACTTTGTCCAAATATGCCCCTAAAGTTAGGCCTTCTTCCTCTAAAACCTCCTCTTTAACTTGGTGCTTGCTCTTGTGAGGTGCTTGACTCGCCTTGATTTATTTGTGACTGTCCTCTACCAACATATGGTCCTCTACCTCTATAAGTCCTACTTTTGTTCCGCTTTTCTTGTTTTCTACTCAACTTCTCTTTTGCCTTTAAAGCTAGTTGATAACACTCTTCAAGTGTCATGGGGCTTGTGAGGCTCAACTCATCTTGCAAGCTATACTTCAACCCATTAAGGTACCTTGCAACCTTGTCAGTATCATCCTCCATGTGTCCTAATCTGATACTCAACTTATAAAACTCTTCAATGTACTCTTTCACTCCCATATCCTTTTTTTTCAAGTTCTGCAACTTATACAACTGAGTCATGTAGTCACTTGGAAAGAATTTTCCCTTCAACTTGGCAATCATCCTATCCCAAGAAGTAATCTTGGATTTACCTTTATTTTTCTTTTCTTCCTGAACATAATCCCACCATAGGCATGCATGACCTTTCAGCTTGGTCCTAGCCAACTTGTTGCTCTTCAGGCACATCCTCAAACTCAAAATACTTGTCCAACTCCCCTATCCAATCAAGGAGTTCTTCACCATTCAAACTACCTAAATAGACTGGAAGTTCCAGCTTCACCTTGGTTCCTTCATCCTTGATTTCCCTCAACAATATGTCCATCCTCACATAATCAACATCCCTCTCTTCTTGAGCTTCTTCCTGAGGTGCTTCATTCACCACTTCTTCTTGGTCACTCATATCCCCTGTAACCACTCCTCTTCTTTAGTTAGCTTCCACTGCAGTAAGTCTTGCATCCAAACTGGCTCTCATTTCCCTCATTTCTCTAGCAAGGGCTTCTCCCAATTGTGTGGCTATTCTCTCTGCCACCCTTTCTACAATGTTGAGTCTTGGAGGCATCTTTTCTTTGAATTATTAACCCTTGTATTGGTTTTCTTGGCTTAACCTGGCTCTGATACCAATAATGATGCAAAGGATAAATAAGATCCAAGGACAATGTGTTTCAAGATTGGATTGAATCTACTAAAGGTGTTTACAAACTTAGCTTTGCAAGTTTCCTACAGTTTTCACACTAGGCTCAAACCCTCATCGAAGACCTATTTGAGGTGCTATTGAAACCACACTCACTCCTATGCCCTTTTAGGCTTATCAAACCTTCAATGTATTCTAGAGGATCTCATTGAATACTATTGTGCTATGGTGAACACAAAATAAATGAATCTTGCACTAAACCCTCAACACCCTAGGGTTTTGATAGTTTTGTTGACAATGCATACACTCAGAACTGCATATCTCACTCATACGATTGAATTAGGACTTCTCCTTTGGTAGACACCTGGGCAGCAACCTAATGAAGATTTCCTCCAAGTTTAATGAATTTTCCACAATCAAAACAAAAGTTATGAATCTATTTCACTCGTTGAAAACCCTAGTTCTGAAACAGGACAGCTAGTAGTAAATTTGCTATATCTTGCTCAAAACTTCATGAAATTTAATGAAACAAAAAGAATTTGAACCTGCAAACAAAGCACTATCAAACCATCCATTCTCAGACCTACAACTACTCTGCACAAGGTCATACAAGTTTGTTTTCATACTTTAATTGCAAAAAATTAACAAAAATGGTGAAGAAATAGGGTGCTTTCTTCCACAAGCTCCTTCAACAGCTTCTTGCAATGTTTTCTTTCATTGATGCAACATGAATGAACCTCAAGATTCAAAATACAATGCTTTGCCATCAAAACCTAATGTAACTTCATGTCTTTTTTGCACCAAACTAGCAAAACATGCACTTTTTTCCCAACCTAGGACAAAAACAAACATGAAAAGAGACCTGGATGGTCTACATGGTCTTCTAAGACCTTATTAGACTCCACAAACCCAAACTACTGTTGAGGAACAATCCCCAACCTTTTACAAACCAAAAAGTACCTAGAAAATTCAAATTTGCCTTTTGGTGAGAAAAACAAATTTTGAATTTCTAGACCTATTCACATAACTTGAACCATTTGACATGATCCAACTGGACTCCCTAAGACCTATACTAACACAAATAAGACTCCTAACATCAAAGTAGCTATAAAATTAATTTTTATTATTTCAAACATGTAATATAATAAAATAATTTATAATTTAATTAATCTATATTTATAATCTTATAATAATATTATATGTTTGAAAAAATCTTATCAATTAATAATATATAAATCAATTAAATAAAATAGAACAACAAACTCATTATATATATTCTGATGTATATATGATAATATTAAATATATTACTTTTTTCTTCTGCATTTTTTTGTGTTCAAGTTTTAATTAATTTTTAAGTTTTAAAAAATCTTAAGCATATCGCATGACCGTCCATTGTCTTTGTTCTACATACGAAGTCATTGACTTGATATTTTTACGAGGCTTTACACAAGGGAGGTACCATACCTATCACATTCAAACTCTCAACATTCTCATACACATATAGACGCAAGGGAACAAATTTTCCAAGACTAATGAGCTTCATAGACGAGATCCATGTAAAAGGTTTCAATTTGCAATTGCCAAATTCCACTATTGCACAAGACAGACCTACATTTGTAAGTGCCGCAAGCGAATAATCAGAATATAACTGATTCTGATGTACTCAATTGACGTGTACTATTTTTTTGTTACAAGAACAAATCAGTTTAGAATACCTAGTAGAGTTAGAATCTACATCGAACTAAAAGCTAAGTACATTATTTTATTTACTCAAATTCCCAACATTTAATTCAATATTTTTATCAATCCCAATTCTTATTCCTAAAATGTTTTTTTATCAGCACTTATTTATTGAGTTACATAGGATGAATGTAAATCTCAGTTCTTTACATCTGCCCATGGTAGCAAATAAATTAAACATTCAACAACAAAATGATGCTTTGTGATATAATGTTTGCTCCATGCTCTTATGAAATGGAGCAGAATATTTCGACTAATATTTTTTCAAACAAGATCATAATTGTTTGTCATAACAATGTTGTTTAGGTTATTACATCTGTTGTCATTTCACAAATTTAACAAAACTCTCAGTAATATCACTGGTGATGTTGGTAATCACAAAAAATAGAGCTAGATCGGAATATACATAACCCCAGTAAATAAAGATGTATCTCTCTTTAAAGGATCCTCGGCTGTAAAAGGTTGTACAGTCAAGAGAAAATGTTATAAACAATTTGAAATAAGTTTAGAAGAGTATTACAACATAAAGCTTTTATCTCAGCCAATCAAAAAGGGTCTGTAATTTTAGTCGTTATTTTACAAATGATAGAATTAAGTTGTGCGTAAATGAACAGAGGCTAACCTCCAAATTACAGAGTCTAGTGCATGGAAATTCTACCATACGTGCATAAGGAATCCAACTTCATATGAAAATCTTGAATTCAAAGGCTTCCTTCTGTTATGGAATGATGAAATCCTTTAAAGGATATGGATACTGCAAAGATTCATTTTGGAGATGCTATACAGACTTGCAAATCAATGATGAAAATGCATCACCGAGAGCCTCCACTCTTTTGAATGTTTTGGGCATTGTTGCAAAATGTGTACTTTCTATACAGGCCAATGTAGATGATGACCATTAATAACTGTAAGAACTTTTGGAATTATTCCATCCAAGTGTGAGACAAGTACTTGCAGATGGAAAATCAATTAAGGTCCACTGAAACATAATTTTAAGAACTTATTACTTTCCAGAGACTACCACTTGGTCAACTGAAACAAAATTTTAAGAACTTATTACTTTCTGAAGACCACCACTCGGTCATCTGAAACAAAATATGGCATAGTGTAACTACAGAATGCACGACATTGGCAGCATGTGTTCGTAATGTTAGAAGCCACCTTTATAAGATTTACAGTCAAGTCTGCACTCGTTTTGCAGCATAAATATCATTTCCACCAATGTGCCCTTAGGTAGTTACAAAAAAGTACAAGCTTGTTCACAAGGAACAATACCTACTTTTGTACCTCGTACATCTGAATAAGATAGGAAGCCTTATTGCGCACCTGCAGAAGGGAAACAAAACAAAAAAATCAAAACTGGATAAGCCTATCTAATGTAATAGCCATTTACAGTTCACAATAGTACCTTTGATGCATATGCCCTCCAATCTGTGCTGCTAATTTGACAGGAACAACCTCGAAGGTAATGTAGCCATGTCTCGAGGACAGTTGAGTTTTCAGTGACTATGGGATTACACCATAGCCACACATCAGCAAGGACAAGGCAAATGTACATCTGAACGAAATCAGTTAACTTATCTCTCATATTGGTTGGAGTCAATAAGTCAATTATTTCTTTGGCATCTCTATATTCCTGTAGAATATGATCACAAAAAAAGTCGTGGAAAAAATTTAATGGGCACCTTTGCAATAATACAATGGACCAACAAACAATAAAATGTAACTCTAGATGAGAAATTATATAATCTCCGTTATCTGTGTATACAAATTAGGAACCTAGACACAGAGGTCAAGCAAAACATCCAATTTTAGTCGGAACAAATATCTCTACAGATTGCTACATGGGCACACTGAGAAGAAATCTGAATTCCTGGATAAGAAAAGGAATGTTATATGAGAACAATTTAAAAGAAAATACCAATTTTTGACATAAAATGGAATCACAGAATCCCTTCTTCGTGTGGTCTTTGATATTTGCTGATGAGATCATAAGCACATATTAAAACTTCCCATACAGTCCACACTTTGATAACTTTTCCTCAAATAGAGATTACATGCATTCATTCCTAAAAATAACACATTAAAGAGTAATGCTAAAAATATTCAAAAACTAACACAATAATAAGCTCAGCAAGAATAGGGTAGCAAAGCGGAAAATTTTATGGGTCATATCATATACTTGTCTACGTTTTTAAGTTATAATTTCCTTTTTCACAAATAATAAGGGAGCCTCCTCGCATAATAGTGGAGAAACTTTTTGTTCCACATAATGTCACTCGAGATTTGCCTCAAGACAAATTTCAGTGCTAATGGGAGGAGAAACACCTCAAACAGCTGTTAAGCAATCATACAAAGTGACGGCAGTGTTAAGTGCAAAAATAGTTGCCTACTTTGTTAAGACTGAAAAGCCAGTAGTTATGCCCACAAGATGAAGTGAGCAAAACTCCCAATCTTGAAGTTAATTTCTTTGAATATACCTGTAGGAGTCCTTGAAGAGAATTAGTAAAGATATGTTCTAATGCTGGACTTTCTCCACAAATTGGGTTTCCTCGGGTAAAACTGTGTGTACATTTTTTGGGAGTTATTTTCCCTTCTATGGTTATTTTTCCACCATATGTTAGGAATGAGTTGCAAATTTGATACTTTATAAATCAATACAAGCATCTGCTGTATTTCAGCAAGCTTGTACTTTAATTGGAATTTCCAAAATTGTCAACTAGTCTAATCCCAAGAAAGATCTGTATTGACGATTTGCAACAGCAATAGGCTATGCAGTTGACATCACTAGGAAGCTCCTTAATTTGTTAACTTCTTCCAAGCAAAGTTATGTACATAGAAATTCTCCATTTTCTACAAAGATTTTGTACAACTAGTGTCCACAATATTTGATTTGTATGCATTAGTTCCGGCTATCATAATCAAACTTTGTCATACTCAAAACAATTTTTTTTGCTAGAAATCTGCATATATGGAATGCAAATTTTACAGGTTCACTATATTTCAGATAATGATCACCAATGATACGTGTTTTGGCAATAGTGACCATAGCCCAGGTGCATTTTGCATCATTTAACAGAAAAGAAGATTGACAAATCATCAAATTTAGATATAACAAAGACTGGACTATGGGGGTGGGGGAAGGGAGAAGGGGCAAGCAGAGGTGAATCAGTATAATACAATTTTTTTTCCAATTAAAACTTAATTAACCACAACAATAACAACCATGCAAGATCTAACAATTAGGAACACAATAAGAACACCAAATTTACGTGGAAACCTTTACAGGAAAAAACCACAGCAAAATATTGCTTTCATATAAATCTCTTTTACAATCTTTGTAGGCACCAACCTACAGGAGACACCAATCCCTCAAATTCAATTTGTGAACACCAACCCACTAGAGACACCAATCCCCACGTGTAGAATTTGTAGGCACCAACCTCTTCAATAAAATCTTGTCTTCTTGAGAATAAATCTTCTTTATAAATAGCCTTTAATGATCTTCTTTTATATTTTCCTCCTCAATTATATCTGCATATACGTCTCTTTTACATCTACATATATTCTTCTTATAATTCTGCCATAAACTCTTCTTACAAATCTTCCATGAATCCTTCTTAAAAATCTGCCTTCAACCTTTCTTTAATGATCTTCCTCTTATCTTCTCATTTGCTGATCTGCATGTTATTCTGATATAAACTCTTATTCCTCACACACCTTCCTCTTATTTATCTTCACATTTCACATTTCTCACTTCTACTTGCAATTATCTTTTATATCTTCATAACCTAGTGAAATGATGCATCTCTTAGAATAGATATGTCTCTTCATATATATATTATTTCTTTAATGGTCATAGCTCTTCAACATGTCTCTTGACTATTCTTACCCAAATCTTCAATTAATATTCATTCACTTCATTCTTCTATATTCCTCTTATTTGCTTCATGCTACATATTGTAATTCCGTACACTTCTTCTTTGAATGATAAAACCCTCTCTCTATTATTCCTCACTTACTCTTGAATGATAAAACTTTCACACACCATCTCATGGAATAACGTCTCTTATATGTCTTGTCTCATCATGAGACACAACCTTCACCATACCCTTGTGAATCTTGGTTAAAAATTAATCTTTATTTAATTAAGTAATTTCTTTATCTTTATAAAGGAATATAGTAATTGTTGCTCTCCTTACATTATAATCGCTGCTCCTTGCTTCACTTATAATCGCAGTTCTTAACACACACATACTTGGGTGATTTGATCTTACATATATATGTGTTGTTTGCATAAGCACAAAAAGGGAAGTCAGCCAAGAAAAATATTAATGTAATTTTAATTTTAAATGACTTAGAAGGGGGTCGGCCAATATCAAATCATTCAAGTCAGCCTTGCTAATTCACAAAATCATATCTTAATAAATCATTTCATCTCTTCTTAAACACTGCTCCCTAATTATTAATATGATTCCATTTGAATGTCTCTGGTCGACCCATATGTTTCTCTATAAGGAAGTCGGCTCACACAAACAAGTTTAAATCTTTAATTTAAACTTCATCCTAATCGTCCATATATCAATTATAACAAACTTAGACATCGTATCCCTTCTTGACATCAATGACAACATTCTAACAATCTCTTATATGCCTTTGACATCAATGACAATATTTCCAACACTATGTGGATGCAGAGACAATGAAGACGCATTATACTATCACATCTTTTATGTGATGATTCTAAAGTGTTGTCCAATTTTTGAATCTTCTCTCTTGAAGTCATATAAATGTGTTACACCTTTTTATCTTCTTTGTTGGAAGTCATTAAATGTGTTACAACCCTATCTCTTAAACAAGCGCCCAACCTAGTTCACTTTGCTTTGAACCCAATGTTTCCTTCATGCTTGAAACAGACTAGAGACAGTATTACGACTCCTTTCATATCCCTATTTATTCTCTGAGAAAGAAAGGTTATTTCCTCAAGCTTTTGGTCTTCTATTGTCTAGGAGTACAAAGGCAATATAAAACCTGCACTGATTTTTTGAGTGATACTATGTTTTTTAGTCTCTTGGTGATAACGGCATTGGCTATATTTTGTCGTGTCCCCGAAACAAAACATTAAAATAACTAAATATTGAGATGCAAATAAATAAAATAAGTGACAAATTACATATTTACAAATATTACCAATTTAATATTACTATAACTATAATCATAATATGTAATGTCCCCTTCTCAAGCCTGATCTTTTCACTGACCGTTGGCCTATTCCGGAGACCCGTAGGCTAGTCGGAAGGTAAAATTAGGGTTTCCTATTTTGAAGGATGTTCTTGCTCGGAGTTGGTTGTTTCAGTAGCGGATCATTTCTGGGTTTTCAAAGAGCTTCGCAACGGTATGTTCTTCTTGGCATTTTGAGCATCTTCAGGAATTTACTATTTTTAGTAAATTCTATTTCGGGCAGTGAACTTGTTGGTCTTAGCACAGTTGACTTTCCTCTTCAGCTGACTCAATTGGCTTATTCAGTTTCTAGCTTCGGAATGCAGTTTCGGAGAGATAAGTTCATTTTACTTAAATAACATTATATTTTAATGTTATTTTACCACCTTGGCCTAGTCTCTTAACTTAATGTTATTTTAAAAGGTGTACTTGAAGGGTGGTGCCATCATTGAATTAATATTGCATTTATTAAGGTTGATTTAAGAGCCTTAAGTGGGACGCCATTTCCAAAGCTATGAATTTAATTAAAAAAGTCAAATTGAAGAAAGGGACGCCATCTCTTGGGATTAGGCTTTGACTCTGGAATGAAGGTTAGGGTTTCGAGAAGGTCAACGGAAAATTATAAAAGGAAGCCTTTGGTTCTCATTTCAGCATCTTTGGTCTACAGTATTGTTACTCTGCCGGAATGATATTGGATTGCTTCGAGGAATGAAGGCCTCCTAGCTCGGGCATTGCTTCTTGCTTGCAACACAGCAACTAGTGATGAGATAGTGTAATTTGTGAGTTTTGCTTTGGGTTTTGAGCATTGTATTCAGCTTGTGCCTTGTTAGTTCAGTTTTGCATATTAGAGGGTTTCCAGATATTGCATTTTTAGCTACAGCAGATTGTTGTTTTTATTCGTAAATCAAAAAATACAAAAATATTGCTTTTGGGTATTGTTTCATTCTCTCTGTCTGTAAGGGGCAACCCTATTCCCAAAGTTATAGATTTTATTTTTAAGGCTGTGATTTTTAAAAGGAAATCGCCCCTCTTGCTGGGCCGTTCTTGGGAATTGTGCCATTAATTCATATCAGCTTTTTGAGTCAGTTTCATGTGCCAATCTTGGGCGCCATCAGCTCAGAGTCATATTGCATTCTGTATCTTGAAATTTGAGTGAGTCTGGAGATAGTTGTGAACGTTTTTGTGAAGTACAGGGTTGCTGTTCGTGTACGTGGAAATCTGGATTGTCAAAAATCAGATTATCAGGTTGGCTTTAAAAGTGCAGTTTCTGATTAAAGCTTTCTTATTCATTGAAGGGAATTCTATAAATATTGTTGCAGCTCTATTACATTTTGATTCATATTGATAGCAAGGCAATGTCTCACATTTTGTAAGCTGGCAGTAGTACTGACAGCATGTTATAATCTTGCTTTATCAATTTGTAATGCTCAACTCTACTTTCAGTATTTGCTATTGTATTTCCTTTATCTCCGCCCTATGGTAGCTACTTTCCCACTCCGGGTTAGAAAGCACATTCTGGGTGTCGAGTACTTTCAGCATTATAGTTATTTCTTTCAAGCATTGTAATTTATGTAATCTCCGCCATATGGTCGCCTCATTTCCGTATTGGATTCAGTAGCACATACTTGGTGTCGAGTGTGCTTTCAGTACATTAGATTTTAGGGATCCTCTGACCACATGCTCGTCGTTCGCCGGCGCATCTTGGTTAGAGTTCTTGCATAAGCAATTTGATTAAGATCCTCTGACCAATGCTCACACCTTGCCCACATCAAGATCCTGGTGTACATTCTAGTTAGAGTTGCTTCAGCATCGTTTTGGTTTAGCTACTAACCTTAACGGGTGCATTGTTTGTAAACTGTTATTGAAAATTCAAAAAAAAATTGGCTCGAAATATTCCAGTGGTATCAGAGCCAAGATCTTGCCATCCTGTGAACAAGCCGTCTATGAGTGACAGAGAAAAGAGATACATTGCAAGGGAAGACAAGAAGGTTGGAAAACAGTTCCAGCCCTATCAGGCTCCAGAAGGTCAGACAGCTTCAGAGGTTTTGAGGGCTCATTGGGAGTCTTCTCAGGAAACAGACATGGCAGAAGGTGAGAGATCAGTTGGGGGTAACGAGAGGGTTACCAGCAATAGAGATGATAGTGGAAAGGGAAGAGAGAGATCCATAAGTCCGGGACAGAGATTTGAAAGGAAGATGGATGCTTTAATGGATATGGTATCACTCATGATGGGGAAAGTGGGCCAGAACACCATTCCACAAAACAACTCAGGACATAGAGGAGAACACAGTGCCTCCAACCAGCATGATGGTCATGCAGCTCAGCCTATTTCAAACAACACTTACATCTCAGCCAAGCCATTCAAACCCACCTTCTTGGCACTTGTAAACACTCAACCAGATCCTGAAGAGAATGCTTCATTCGTGGAGCAGTTGAGACTTGGCCGTGCGGAGTATGATTCTCTCCCTGACGACATCAAGATGGATATGTCCTATAATGACTTTATGGATCATAAAAGAAAGAATAAAGGACAAGGGAGACATTATGAGCAAAGAAGAACACCAGTGCAAGGGGACTTGTATCAAGCTGTCAACAAGGTTATACTTCCACACTATGACGGGAGTGATAACAGTTCAGCCCGAGCTTGGATATAGAAGTTGGATAACTATCTAGCTCTCAGACCCATGGCAGAAGAAGAGGCGATCAAGTTCGCTACGCTACACCTTGATGGGGTGGCGCACGAGTGGTGGTACCATGGCTTAGTTACCTTGGGTCATCGGTCTATCACAACTTATGATGAGTTCACCAATAGGCTCATCGAGAGATTTGAGAAAAAGGATCCTGAAATTCATTTCAAAGAATTGGCGCAGTTGAGGCAGTATGGCACAGTTGATGCCTACATAGCGGAGTTCCAGAGACTCTCAGTCATGGTCACTGGAATCACGGAGAGGCGATTGGTGATCCTTTTCAGTGAAGGATTGATGGAACCACTCAAGGGATGGATTAAAGCTTTTGATCCACCCTCCCTACAGGAGGCCATGAAGAAGGCAAGAAACATGGAGTGGGCTGCTCCTAAGGCAAAGTTTCAATCCAATCCACCCTTTCACAAAAGGGATAAAGGGAAAAGACCTCATCAAAGACCTCCTTTGAGACCTCAGCATAAGGAGTTCAAACAGCATAATCCTCATGTCACCAGATTGGATCCAGAGACCCTGAACGAACTCGGAAGAAAGGGGTTATGTTTCCGGTGTAGGGAAAAATGGTCTCAAGATCATGTTTGCCCAAAGGGAGTTAAATTTAATCAGATTGAGTACTATTCAGCTGGTGAAAGTAATTCTGATTTTTCAGACCAGCAATCTGATTTTGAAGATAGTGAAGTGGAAAGAGCTCCAGAAGAGTCCGAAGATGAGAAGGAAGGTGGAGGCATTTTGGCTCAACTTTCGAGCTTCCAAAGAAACGAATCCTTCAAGGTTCGAGGGATGATTAAGGGGCAGCGAATCGTTGCTTTGATCGACACTGGAGCAACACATAACTTCATTGATGAAGTTGTGGTGGCAAAGAAGGGTCTGCAAACAAAAGAGTTTGAAGGCTTCAAGGTCATGGTTGCTGATGGGTTCCACATTTCATGCACCAAGAAGATCTCAAACATGACTATGCAATTGGGAAACTACGAAGTCAAGGATGACTTCTATGTAGTCAACATTGGAGATACTGATGCCGTCTTAGGCATTCAATGGCTGCATTCACTTGGGGAGATCTCCTTAAATCTGCAAACTATGGAGCTCAAGTTCCAATCCGATGGGAAGAGGATAGTACTAAGAGGAATGTCCAATGGGGGTCCTCGGGTTGTGTCATTCAAAAGAATGGCGAGGCTGATCCGTCATGATCAAGCCGAGTGGGTTGCAGAATGTATGATCCTTCCTGCTAGTCCGATTGAGACTAAAAGAGACTACCCTCCTGATGTTCAGTCTCTACTCACAAAGAAGAGCAAGGTCTTTGCTGATTTGCCTCCTGGACCACCACCTGAACAAGGTTCAAACATATCATAGAGCTCAAGGAAGGAGCTAAACCAGTAATTACAACTCCATATCAGTACCCCAAGAAGCAGAAGGATGAGATTGAGAACATTCAGGAACTCTTGGATGGGCTTCATTCGCCCAAGCAAGAGCCCCTTTGCTTCAGCAGTGGTTCTTGTGAAGAAGAAGGATGGTACCATGCGCATGTGTGTGGACTATCGTGCTTTGAATCAAAGCACCATCAAAAACCGATACCCCATTCCAAGGATAGATGAGCTCATTGATGAGCTACATGGAGCCAAGTTCTTTTCGAAGATCGATTTGAGATCGGGCTACCACCAGATTAGGATGAGGGGATCCGATGTTGAGAAGACAGCTTTCATATGTCACTATGGCCACTTCGAGTTTCTAGTCATGCCATTTGGGTTGACTAATGCTCCTGCTACCTTCCAGTCTTGTATGAACAGAGTGTTTCAAAAGCAGTTGAGGAGGTTTGTGTTGATATTCTTCGATGACATTTTGATTTTTAGTAAAACCTGGGAGGACCATCTCAAGCACTTGGAGGAAGTGCTTAGCATTTTAGAATCTGAGAGCTTGTTCGCAAAAGCATCCAAATGTGAATTTGGAATGGAGGAGTTACTGTACCTTGGCCACATCATCAGTGCTGAGGGAGTGAAGGTGGATCCTAAAAAGATCAAGGCAGTAGTTGATTGGCCACCCCCTGAGAACTTGACTCAATTGAAAGGTTTTTTGGGTCTTTGTGGATTTTACCGGAGATTTGTGAAAAGCTACTCACAGAATGCTGCTCCTCTTACTGATCTCACCAAAAAGGCAGCATTTTGTTGGTCAGAAAAGGCTCAAGCTGTTTTTGACAAGTTTAAAAGGATCATGAGCTCTTGTCCGGTTCTGGCTATCCTGGATTTTTCCAAGCCTTTCGAGCTACAATGTGATGCATCCGGTGAAGGAGTTGGGGCTGTCTTGATGCAAGACAAACATCCTATTGTGTTTGAGAGCAGAAAACTGAGGGGTGTTGAAAGAACATACTCTATCTATGACAAGTAAATGCTTGCCATTATGCATGCATTAGCCAAGTTTAGGCAGTACTTGGTGGGAAACAAGTTCATGGTCAAGACTGATCACAATAGCCTCAAACACTTCATGCATCAGAAGGATCTGAATAAGAGGCAACAAAAGTGGGTGAGTAAGCTTCAAGCTTACGACTTTGACATTGAATATGTCAAAGGGAAAAATAATGTTGTGGCTGATGCTCTGTCAAGGAGACCCCATTTAAGCTCATTGTGTGAGCTTACTGCGGATTGGAAGGACATGTTGCTTGCTGATTATGCCAAAAATCAGTTTGCAACCAGCATTATTGAGGGTACTTTTCATGACGAAAGGTACAAGGTGATTGAGGGGTTGATATACTACAAGGGAAGAATCTTTCTGGTGGTTGATTCTAAGCTCAGGAAGAAGATTTTATTGACATTTCATGACATTCCGCCTGTTGGTCACCAAGAATTTTTTAAGACATATAGGCAGATCCGAGAAAGATTTTCTTGGAAAGGATTGAAAGGAGAAGTTCAACGCTACATTCAGGAGTGTCCTGTTTGTCAAATGAACAAGAATGAGCATACACTACCAGCTGGTTTGTTGCAACCACTTCCTATTCCCAATCAAAAATGGGAAAGCATCTCGATGGATTTCATCACAGGTTTGCCCAAGGTCCAAGGGAAGGATTGTATCTATGTGGTAGTGGATAGGCTAACAAAATTTGCTCACTTTTTCGCCATTACCAGCTCTTTTTCAGCAGCCCAAGTTGCAGATCTGTTTTTTCATGAGGTGTTTAGGCTGCATGGGTTGCCAAAGAACATTGTGAGTGATAGGGACAGCAAGTTCCTAAGCACTTTTTGGCAAGAGGTCTTCAGAATGAGTGGTACTGTGCTTACTCCAAGCACTAGTTATCACCCCCAAACAGATGGACAAACTGAAATAGTGAACAAGTGGTTGGAAGGCTACTTGCGAAACTATGTGTCGGAGCAGCAAAGAGCATGGGTTAAATGGCTGCACATAGGCGAGTACTGTTATAATTCTTCCTTTTATATGTCAATTAAGATGTCTCCTTTCTTGGCTCTTTATGGGTATGAAGCACCTAGCTTTGCCGATTTGGTGTTTGGTGATAGCAAAGCACCTCAAGCCAAGGACTTGTTGCAGCAGAGTCAAGACATCATGAAATCATTGAAGAATAATCTTCAAATGGCACAGAATCAGCAGAAGATGTATGCTGATCAGAGGTGTATTGAGCGTTCTTTTGAGGTTGGGGATATGGTTTATCTCCGACTACAGCCGTACAGACAGTCTACTCTCAAGAAGAGTGGAGTTGAGAAGCTCAAACCTCGCTTCTACGGGCCATTCAAGGTTATCAGAAAGGTTGGAGCAGTAGTTTATGAATTGGAGCTACCTTCTGATAGCAGAGTACACAATGTCTTCCACGTGTCACACCTCAAGAAGGCACTGGGACACAATGTGGTTGCCTCCTCACAGTTGCCACCTTTGGATGAAGAAGGACTGTTGGTTTTGATTCCAAAGGAGATTCTTGATTTCAGAGAGCGTTCTTTGAGAAGAAGAACAATCCGAGAATACTTGGTGAAGTGGAAGAACCTGCCTATGGAGGATGCGACTTGGGAAAATGATGAGATTCTGGAGCATCCTGGTTTGCGATTGCTTGAGGACAAGCAATTTTGGGGAGGGCAAACTGTAATGTCCCCTTCTCAAGCCTGATCTTTTCAGTGACCGTTGGCCTATTCCGGAGACCCGTAGGCTAGTCGAAAGGTAAAATTAGGGTTTCCTATTTTGAAGGATGTTCTTGCTCGGAGTTGGTTGTTTCAGTAGCGGATCCTTTCTGGGTTTTCAGAGAGCTTCGCAACGGTATGTTCTTCTTGGCATTCTGAGCATCTTCAGGAATTTACTATTTTTAGTAAATTCTATTTCGGGCAGTGAACCTGTTGGTCTTAGCACAGTTGACTTTCCTCTTCAGCTGACTCAATTGGCTTATTCAGTTTCTAGCTTCGGAATGCAATTTCGGAGAGATAAGTTCATTTTACTTAAATAACATTATATTTTAATGTTATTTTACCACCTTGGCCTAGTCTCTTAACTTAATGTTATTTTAAAAGGTGGACTTGAAGGGTGGCGCCATCATTGAATTAATATTGCATTTATTAAGGTTGATTTAAGAGCCTTAAGTGGGACGCCATTTCCAAAGCTATGAATTTAATTAAAAAAGTCAAATTGAAGAAAGGGACGCCATCTCTTGGGATTAGGCTTTGACTCTGGAATGAAGGTTAGGGTTTCGAGAAGGTCAACGGAAAATTATAAAAGGAAGCCTTTGGTTCTCATTTCAACATCTTTGGTCTACAGTATTGCTACTCTGCCGGAATGGTATTGGATTGCTTCGAGGAATGAAGGCCTCCTAGCTCGGGCATTGCTTCTTGCTTGCAACACAACAACTAGTGATGAGATAGTGTAATTTGTGAGTTTTGCTTTGGGTTTTGAGCATTGTATTCAGCTTGTGCCTTGTTAGTTCAGTTTTGCATATTAGAGGGTTTCCAAATATTGCATTTTTAGCTACAGCAGATTGTTGTTTTTATTCGTAAATCAAAAAATACAAAAATATTGCTTCTGGGTATTGTTTCATTCTCTCTGTCTGTAAGGGGCGACCCTATTCCCAAAGTTATAGATTTTATTTTTAAGGCTGTGATTTTTAAAAGGAAATCGCCCCTCTTGCTGGGCCGTACCATTTGCCTTTCTTGGGAATTGTGCCATTAATTCATATCAGCATTTTGAGTCAGTTTCATGTGCCAATCTTGGGCGCCATCAGCTCAGAGTCATATTGCATTCTGTATCTTGAAATTTGAGTGAGTCTGGAGATAGTTGTGAACGTTTTTGTGAAGTACAGGGTTGCTGTTCGTGTACGTGGAAATCTGGATTGTCAAAAATCAGATTATCAGGTTGGCTTTAAAAGTGCAGTTTCTGATTAAAGCTTTCTTATTCATTGAAGGGAATTCTATAAATATTGTTGCAGCTCTATTACATTTTGATTCATATTGATAGCAAGGCAATGTCTCACATTTTGTAAGCTGGCAGTAGTACTGACAGCATGTTATAATCTTGCTTTATCAATTTGTAATGCTCAACTCTACTTTCAGTATTTGCTATTGTATTTCCTTTATCTCCGCCCTATGGTAGCTACTTTCCCACTCCGGGTTAGAAAGCACATTCTGGGTGTCGAGTACTTTCAGCATTATAGTTATTTCTTTCAAGCATTGTAATTTATGTAATCTCCGCCATATGGTCGCCTCATTTCCGTATTGGATTCAGTAGCACATACTTGGTGTCGAGTGTGCTTTCAGTACATTAGATTTTAGGGATCCTCTGACCACATGCTCGTCGTTCGCCGGCGCATCTTGGTTAGAGTTCTTGCATAAGCAATTTGATTAAGATCCTCTGACCAATGCTCACACCTTGCCCACATCAAGATCCTGGTGTACATTCTAGTTAGAGTTGCTTCAACATCGTTTTGGTTTAACTACTAACCTTAACGGGTGCATTGTTTGTAAACTGTTATTGAAAATTCAAAAAAAAATTGGCTCGGAATATTTCATAATATTAACAAAATAAAGATTAGCAATTTAAATATTATTATAATTATAATTATCATATGATAACATTATAATTATAACATAAATATTAAACAATACAAATTATTAATTATAAATATCATAAGAATAATGATAATATTCACTAAGAAATAACATAAAATAATATTAATTAAAATATATCAAACATGAAATCCTTACATAAAATAAATTAACAGCAAATGCAGGAAATCCTAAAAGAAACGATTCCTATCAAACAGCAGCAATTCTAAAAGAAGCAACCACTACATTTGAAAACAGCGATCATGATTATTATAAGGCAGCAGTGATCTTTAAAAAGACAACAGTGATTATCCTTCAAAAAGGAAAAGCAACGATTAGTATTAAATAATAAAGAAGCAGCGATAATTTAGTGATGAGCATTAGTCATTACTTACTAGCAGTGATTAGGAATTAAGGTGGCAGCGATCATCCTAAAGAGGGGCGATTAAGATTACAATAAGCATTAATTAATAGAGAGCCATGCACATTCAGAGTCATCGCTATTCAAAGGGATGTGTCCTTCCTTGTGGAGGCATACATATATAAAAAGGTAATAAGTGTGAAGAGTGAAGCATGGAACAATTTGGAAATATATAAACATTTCATGTAGTAGATTTAAGGGGCTCTAAGATGCCATGATCAGACATCTTTGAGATGCATGAACCATCTGCCTAAATTAGAAACAGCATCAAGAACAAGTCAATAAGTAGAAGGATTCAATTCAGAAACAGCGATTGATACAAACATCTATTTACCTCATATTCACATGCATACAATTAGATAGGGAAGTCAAAGACGGTGAATATATTGTGATATCTATCTTTCATTTTTAAACCAATTATTGTTTCAGATTTACATCTCAGAATTCATATCAGCATACTATCTATTATCATCAAAGTCAAATAAACCCAACAGCATTAAACATTGAAGTTATTCTTAATAAACTAAGGTATATCATTAAAGATAATGACACTTGTCCTCTTTTTTTGAGACTAAAGATGAATTTAAGTTGAACCAAAAAGGAAACATTACATATTATTTTTTCCTGGTAAAAACTGAGTGTTGGTACAAAAATTAGATAGGTAAAAAATTATAAAATAAACAATTCTCCCATTTGGCTTTATGACAACAGTTGGCATTTTAGTATGTTCCCACTTTTCAAAAATTGATACTATATAGTTGGGCCCTCGACCAAGTTCATATGTATCCACAACTTGGAAGCAACTGGTGTTGATGGTTGGTTTTGACTCAGGAACCCAGCCTAAATCCACTTGGAACAACTACTGCTTCTAGTAGTTTATGGTAAGTACTGTCACCTTAAAGTGATAATATTTAAGTTCTATACATCTATAACAACCACCCTGCAGTTCACAGGCTCATGTCATAGATGCATGGCTATACATGCAACTGCTCAGAATTTTGTAACCACCGCCAGGGACTTCTCTTGCAATATTGACTCTAAAGCCCATCATTTCCTTCTTGTGAGACTTCCAGGTCCCTCATAATCTTAAATATCACTCCGCACCATATAGCATAAGAGAATATTGATCAGCAATTATAAATAACAGTACTTAAACCAAGGGCAGTAGAACTTGACTTAGTGTTGCACTCACTTGTGGCATTGCAACATAAATGCCACTTACACAATTTCACTGTCTGGCCATCTTGCTATGGATCAATCTTTCCATTCTGTTACCAATTAACCTTAGGTCCTTGTTGCCAATCAGTCTTGCAATCCTACTGTCAGCTGTCTGTGCATTCCCCCTGCCATCTATGTTTGTTTAACAGATTCAAACAACCTTAAGGCTTTGAACAACCAAATTCAGTTTACCTGAAGAACGGTCTTAAAGGAGACTCGAAATTTTGGAATAAAAAATGATACACAGTCCAGATACATAATGTTATGACCATGGAAACATATAACATTTAATAACTAAAGTCCAATTCTCCACTACAGGATTTGATTGAAGACAATTCCACATGCAAAGTAATTTTAAGGAATTTTGTGGGAAACTAAAGCTTTGTATTGTGATCCTTTGTATATTTCCATACAGCCCTCAAAATGATAAGGATCACATTCCCATTATGGTTCAAGTACACTCGCTTTGCATCAAGTATGACAAACTGTTACATTTTTTTATCCACGAGATGTTAATGAATCACAACATGATCCCTACTCACAAATGCACAAAATGGCAGCTTGAACTTTGCCTCAAATTATCTTACAGAAATCTAAAGGCCGACAGTATCCATACCAATCTGGAATCCAGCAGTAGTCAGAAAAGTATGGTCTAAAGCATAGTTGGCAGACTTGGACTTGGCAAACACTCGGCAGACCCAAAATTTGTGACTCGGCAAAGACTCAAGAAAAACTTAGCAAAAATTCAACTTAAAAAATTGCTTAAATTTCTTTAAAAACACATTTTTTTGTAAAATTCAATGACAAAATGTATCCAATGAGTCCATAAATAAGTACAAAGATGTTTTCTATTAAATTTGATTCATTTGAATACAAATTGTGTACAAAATCACTTCATCATGCGGAATCTTGATACAATAGTTAGGTAGATGCTTTATGAATTTATGATGATCGGCTCTGAAAATTATCATCATAATTAATAAATTGCATATTATATCATTTTATATCTTTCTTTTCCCTAGTCTAGTGAAAACTTGGGCAGAGGCTCTAATCCTTGCACTTCGTTAAGCACCTCACTCGGCATTGAAGGCTATGTTTGTTGCTCAATAACTAGTGGGCTTCTAAGAGCGAAGACTCAAATGGGGTTGAGGGGTAGTGCCTCTCTTGGGGGTCTGGGGGCAACACCCCTCATGAGGATTTGGGGGCAACACCCTGAATGGGGTCAAGGGACCTTCGAAACCACACAAACCCCATTTTCACAATTTTATCACTTAAGGGAGAAATTAGGTATTTAGCACATTTTTGTGAAGAATACTTGCTCTTCAAGTGTCATGTGAGAAAGTGTCAGGGGCGTTCGTGCATTTATAAGGCAAAATCGTGACTTTTTTGACTTTTTTTTTTTCATTTTTTTCCCTCATTTCGCATTTTTAATGCCTCTGGCAAATTTTTTTGTCAAACTCGCTGAGTTTCTGGCAAGTAGTCACAAAAAAAACGGCAAGTACTTGCCAAAAACTCGACGAGTCAAACTGTCGAGTTTACCTGCAAGTAACTCAGTAAGACAAAAAAGGGCGAGTACTCACTGAGTTTGCCAACTATGGTCTTAAGTGCTGAAACTTGAATGTGTTAAGCAGAATGAAATCATAATAACAATTGCAGAACTGAACTGTAAATAAATAGAGAGCAGAATATTGTAATGGTATGTGCAGGAACAAACAGCAAATAATGGAAATATAGATTGTGATAATTATTTTATTCCTTGTACATGAGAAGAGTAAACAATGCTATAATGTTGTGCAGAAATCCATGATGTGGTGCAGAAAGTTGTATGTTGCACAAACCCAAAGAGATTGAGTAGGATCCGTGTATTCCAACATCAATGAATACCTCACACATGACAATAGGAATTCCTATTGTATGCTAGCCCCTATGCTTAGAGAAACAACCATAAAATACTCTTAAGCAATTGATGCAAGGAAAATGACTTAGAATCTTATCTCTCATCTGCTATACATTATCATAGGAGATACGTGTAGACAATCTAGATGCTCTAAGTAAATGGTGCAAGGAAAATAATTGTGGAGAATCTCATCTCTCCTCTACTCTACCATATGTTGATGCTATCATACAGCGTCGGGTGTCTCCTTCCAGCCAATCTCCTTTACATGATGATAAATTAAATTGTAGCCAATGACTATTTAATTTATAGTCAGCGATTTAATGAAGAGGCTCGATTTATATTAACAATATTTAATTATTGAGGAGGTGCGAATTCATCTTAAGTGAAGCCGACTTCATTCATGAAGAGTCACCATTTTTTATGAGGCCGACTTCTTGCTTATTGGACGTGATCTTTGAAGAGGCACATTCCTTCATGATGGACGTGATTTTGAAGGGAAACATTCTTCTATGATGGGCCGACATATTGCCTTGAAGAATTACGTCCTCCATTTCACTTGTATATATGATCGATGGCATTTTCATTGTTTGGCATTCATTCAATATAGTTCATCATAAGTTCAAGTGCGAATTTTGTAGAAGAGCAGATTGTTATTATTGTAGAAGGCTGAGTTATTCATTGCTGTGTTGCATCAGAGTGTGGTGCTTATATTTGGCCTTCATATCAGCCTCTTTGTAAAAGAGACTTTCTTTGTGATTCAATATATAAGTGATATATTGCTGTTGGGTTTTTCTCCTTCAAGTGGAGGGTTTTCCCAGGGTATCTGCTGTGTTATTTGTGTCTGATTTTGAATTAATTTCTGTGCTTTACATCTGATCATAAAACTAACATGGTATCAGAGCGGGTTTGAAGAAGATCTTGATCAGATTTAAGTCTTGCAACGATACTCTTTGTTCTCTTTCTCATCTTTGATCACTTCTATCTCTTCATCAAGATGGTGAACGGTCTCAAGATCGAGGACAAACTTGAGGGAGCAACAAATTTTACATCTTGGAGATTCAGAATTATGCTCACCTTGGAGGAAAATGAATTGGCTGAGTTTGTGGAGAGCAAAGTCCCCGAGCCTACGGATGAGGAAGAGAAGGTTCAATGGAAGAAGAAAGATATTAAGGCAAAGAAGATGTTAGTTGATTCCGTGAAGGGCCATATTGTTCCTATCGTCTCCAAGTTAAAGACAGCAAGAGAGATGTTTAAAACCTTGGAGGAGATGTATGAAATCAACAACACAAGCCGTGCACTTGCACTAAAGCAACAACTCCATCATGTTAAGATGGCGAATGGAGAATCTGTCATCGCTTACTTCATGAAGATTTCTGAATTGAGAGATCAGCTCTCTACTATTGGTCATATTGTTGATGACAAGGATTTGACCATGTTGGCACTTAATGGTCTTCCTTCATCTTGGGAGTCTTACATTCAAGGAATCAGTGCAAGATCGAAACTTCCTAAGTTTGGTCGATTGAGGGCAGATTGCATTCAAGAAGAGTCTAGGTTGGCTGCGAGAGGTATTGGTCAAAGCTCCACTAATGAAGACATTCATGTTCTAGCCACTCAATCTTCAAAGAAGAAAGGGAAAGATGGAAAGAAAGGATATTTCAAGAGGAACAGAGATAAAGGAGCTGATGGTGCTCCTTCATTCAAGAAGAGGGACCTCTCCCAAGTCCAATGTTTTAGATGTGACAAGTATGGTCACTATGCAAAGGACTGTCCAACCAGGCCTAAGCAACAGGCTACCAATGCTGATGTTGATGAGATCTCTCCGCAGAAGGATTCAAATGAATTTCTATTCTATTTGGCATTGTCAAGCAATGTACCTACCGACAACAACACTTGGTTGATTGATAGTGGTGCCTCTTGCCACATCACCGGATTTAGGGAGCATCTAACTGATTTGGTGGAAAGAGATTATAGTGAACAAGTCATTATTGGAGATGATGCTAGTTACTCTGTGAAAGGAGTTGGGACCTCCTCTCTTCACTTGGATTCCGGCATTTCTTTGCAATTGAGTGATGTGCTATTTGTTCCAAGCATCAAGAGAAACCTTGTTTCCATTTCAGCCTTGGAAGACAAGGGGTACCAAATTGCATTTTCAGAAGGAAAAGTTCTTGTATGGACGAAGAACTCTAATATCAAGACTGCTCGGGTGATTGGAGTCAGACATGAGAGCCTCTACAGACTATGCACTCGTCCACTTCAGGCTCTATTGCATGATTCTTCAAGTTTGTGTGAACTTTGGCATCGAAGATTGGCTCACCTTCACTTTCGAGCACTACCTATCATGGAGAGAATGGTCACGGGTCTTCCAAAATTCAACCAGGAGCATGAAGGTACTTGCAAAGGCTGCGCTTTGGGTAAGAATACAAAAGGTCCATTTCATAGTAGTGAAAGTAGATCCAAATGTATTCTAGATATTATTCATTCTGATTTATGTGGTCCAATGTCTGTTGCTTCTTCGAGTGGTTTCTTGTATTACATTATTTTTATTGATGACTACTCTAGAAAGACTTGGATTTATTTCTTGAAATCTAAAGAATTTGAGGAGGTATTAGAAAGGTTCAAAGAATTCAAAGCTCAGGTGGAGAACTTGTCCGAGAAGAGGATCAAGGTTTTGAGATCCGATAACGGAGGAGAGTACGCTTCTGGCATCTTCCGTAACTTTTGCATTGAAGCTGGGATTAAGAGGGAGTTCAGTGTCCCTTATAATCCTCAACAGAACGGTGTTGCTGAAAGGAAGAACATATCTATTGTGGAAGCAGCCAAAGCCATGATTCATGACCAAGATCTGCAAACCTTCCTTTGGGCGGAAGCATCTAGGACTGTAGTCTATGTTCAGAATAGAAGTCCTCACCACATTTTGGAGAACATGACTCCCGAAGAAGCATTCACAGGGGTGAAGCCGGAAGTGAGTCACTTGAGGATCTTTGGTTGTCCAGTGTATGTTCATGTGCCGAAAGATAAAAGAAAAAATTTGGAACCTTCTAGCAAGAAGGGGATATTTGTAGTGTACAGTGAGACATCAAAAGCCTACAAAATCTACATTCCAGGTCAAAAGTTGATTGAGATCAATAGAGATGTCACATTTGAGGAGGATGTTGCATTCAGAAGATCCAAGGGCACTCACATGGAAATAGATAATGAAGAGTCTCCTCAGGATATGGAAGTTGACCATGCTCCTGAGATTCAGAGGGAGGCTTCTGAACCTAAAGAAGATGATGATCCAGTTGAGCCCTTGGAACCTACTGATGGGCCTACAAATATTGTGATTGGTCGTAAGAGACCTCTTTGGGCTAGGCAAACAATGTCGGAGGTAGAAAGGTGTAATGCCCCCTTCTCATCAGTGATCTGTTCTGACGCTCATCAGCCTATTCCGGAAGCCCGTAGGCTCTATTAATGTTATAGCAGCTTCGGTTGATCCTTCCAGCTCACTTCCTTCGAGAAAATCTTAAATTGAATTTATAGCCGTTGGCTATTCAATTTACCTTACTGTTTTGTATCTCATGCCTTGGGCCGACATAAATGAATTTGTAATTCATAAAAGACAATTAATATAATCCTAGGCCGACTTCATTAAGGAGATATGCGTTTTTGTAAGAGGCCGACATGTAAGGATTTGACTCCTACATAGATGATAGCTTGTTCATCGATCATATATATTGAAAAAGCTCCCACCCAGTTAGAAAATCTCAAAAAGTGCGAACCTGTCTATGACTTAAGGGCGAACACAGCTGGTGACAAAAGTGCGAACTTGTCTATGACTTGAGGGCGAACACAGCTGGTGTCAAAGTACGAACTTGCCCTGAGAACTAAGTGCGAACACACCAGTTCAATGACTCCATTCAAGCGCGTATTCACCAGATCTACTACATCATGAGATGCGAATATACATGATCAGATAAAAGGGAGATTATATGCCAGAGCAAAGCTACAGCTTTCGGGTTCTGACAAGTGTGCTTAAAGTCTGAGAATAGAAGACCTTCAGTGCTAAGTATTGAATCTGTATTCTTACTGACAGGTGTGATCTAGAGCTTGTTATCTGTCTTTCTTTATTGCAAATCATTGCATATCGGTCTTGTGTTGGACCTTATTGTAATTGTAAAATCGCCACTGTTGCATCAAATATAAGAGAGATCTTTGTTGCTGGGTTTTTCTCCCTCAAGAGGAAGGTTTTCCCAGGGTATATGCTGTGTTATGTTGTCTGATTTTGAATTATTTTCTGTGCATTCACATCTGATCATAAAATTCAACATGGTATCAGAGCGGGTCTGTGGAAAGATCCGATCAGATCTTGAAATATAATTCGAAGTCAGATCTAACGTCTTCTACTTGAGCAAGTAGAGTACTTCTGTGCGGGATGCATTCTTTGGTCATCTACAAAATTTTCGAAAGGAGCGCATCATCTTGGCTCTCTTCATGAGTTCACTTGA
This sequence comes from Sequoia sempervirens, assembly GCA_007258455.2. Classification (NCBI taxonomy): domain Eukaryota; kingdom Viridiplantae; phylum Streptophyta; class Pinopsida; order Cupressales; family Cupressaceae; genus Sequoia; species Sequoia sempervirens. The sequence goes on along the minus strand of VDFB02078999.1, from coordinate 1,767 downwards.
GTCATATTGTTAGCAATCTGAGATCAGAGAGTTATATGCGGTAATCTCACCTTCCGGGATCTGTTATCTAAAAGCACATGATTATGGAAGTCAAGAGCTCAACTATGTCAGATTGTGCTGCCAAGGGTTGAAATCAAAAGGCTGCAATCAAATAGAGATAAGTATTTGGTTCCTTTCTTTGTTTATATTCCTTTATGTGAATCTCAGTTGTGCAGATCTGATAAAGTCTTTCGAGTGATGATCCTATCTATCTCTAACAATTTGGGTATTGCTAGTAAGCATGTTGCATAACCTAGTGGATTGCAGTTGGAAACGGAGTGCATTGTAAATTTGAGCAGTCATGGGCCTTGTTCAAATTTAACCTTGTCATGAGTCTGTGCTCGAGTCATGAAGGCTATGGATTGATCTGAGTATAAGAACAGCATACCGTGTTCAATAATTGCATTCATCAGAATATTAAGGAAGATAAGTATTCTGTGTTTTGTTGAAATCACATTTCTATTTTGAATCATGGGCCTGTGTTCAAACCGTAAAAGTTGCATGTTGATCTGTGCTTAATATCAGCGTATCTTACAGTATAAACAAGTATTCTTTCTTTGTTGTATCTTGGACATTGTGTGTTTAGTATAAGGAGATTGTTACTTCTCTTAATTTGTGATTTCTAGGTCAAAGATTCTTTGAATACTTCAAATTATCTATTGTGAGTTGATCTAGACTAATCATGTAAATCCTTTGATGTATGTCTTTGAGATAAAAATCAGCAAAAGAGAAGAGATTGGTATCCTTATGTTGTGATAGGTTGATCACATCGATACCCTTCTCCAATGCATGTGTTGTGATAGAATCTTGAACTCTTGAGAGAGTTGATTCTACATGCCAACCGTTTAATGCATTCAAGAAATCTGCAGCTGTGCAGATTATTCTTTTATTGTGCAGAGTTAGGCACTCTCAAGAGGAGCAAACAAATGAATGAACGAAAGAGCTATATCAAATCTTATAGAGATAAGTTCCTTTAACCCTCTAGTTTGATCTTTTGATATACTTCTCCTTCAGGTTGATTTATTCATGTTCTAACATTGTGCATAAATTCTTATGTATTCATGTTATAACTTGTGATTGTAAACTTTGTATGATTCCAGTCTTGTTATTTCTTTGGGTAATTACAAACTGTTAAGTAATCTCTCTCTAAAATGCTTGTAGGAGCAAGAAGGTGATGAGAAATTGCTTAATGATGAAAAGCTTGAGGCATCTTGTGAGAAAGTCATGCCAACCAAAGAAATAATCAAGCAGCCTTGGGACTGAGTTGATGGCCAGAGGGAGCTCACTTCCAGAAGTCATCTTTGCAATCTTTGGAGCAAGGATCAAGAGGGAGTCTTGTAACTCTCTAAGAAGAAGTGAAGATTGTTGTATTAAAAAAAGGCTCGGTGCTAAACCCTTAGAGGATCCCTTCAGTTGTTGAGATCATAATTGCTCAAGATTGTCTTCTGGATTAGTCATTGGTAGCTCCGCAAACCTATTCAGAATAGTGAGATCTGAGATGAGGTCGAGGAGGACTATTCTGAACTCTCTTCAGTACCAAAGGTGTGCACTGGAAAACATTTATCTAAGTCAAAGTGTTGCAGGCAATCTTGGACGAAGAGGTTAGAAGGTTGATGCAAGTGCCTGAAGATTTAGAGGGAGCCTGCTGAGCCTGAAGAAGATGGTAATCTTGCTGCAGCTAGTTCAGATTTGGTGGATCCTACGTTGTACAGACAGCTGATTGGATCC
>VDFB02078998.1:18327-60569 GCA_007258455.2 Sequoia sempervirens | reverse complement strand
TATTTAATATATTATTATATTTTTTGATATGAATATTAGATGTTAATGTATAATGCACTGCACATACACAAATAGATAACTAAATAGATAAAAAAAGACACAAAATTATTTTATTTACTTAAGTGTTATTTTACTTTACTTTATTTTTTATTTATTTGAAGAACTACTTTATGAGAACACACTCTTTTTTTACTTTTGTATGTAATTATTAGTTTGACTAGAAAAGCTACCATTCATTCTTTCTATATTTTTATTTTATTTTTATTTTAAAAAGTGTATAAATCTTATATACTTCTATATTACTTCTAAATAATTTCATTTATAGGTATTAATATAGTTTAAAACTTTGATATCTTTATATTAAAAAACCGTTGGCTCTAAATAGTTGGTCTTTCATTTTTCTTTCACATATGTTTATCCCCCTATTGTTATTGTAGGCTACACCTCTTGGAACAACTGTAATTTATTTGTTTTTTTTAATTTCTTTAATGTTCATTTTTATTAATTTTTAATTCTTGTGAGGGGCAAAAGAGCAAATCATGTATTTTTATCTCCTTTTTTATATAGATATTATAAATGCATGGTCTTAGTATTTGATTTGATTTGAATGGTGCATTAACTAAAAGTCACCTTAAAATTCATTATACAATAATCACACTTAAATTTTGTTCTTATCATTTTCATGTTAATTTATTTTATGTGACACGTTCTAATTCTTGGATTGGATTTCATGACATTACATAGTCCAACTTTTTCAAATTTAAAATTTCCCTCTAAATTTTCAATTCAAACATATTATTTTATAGTTTAAAGTTTTTTTCTTATCAAGCTAACTCAAGATCATTCATATATATATATACACAGACACTTGATTTTCTCTAAATCATGTACTAATAAAATTACCTTATTTTCTAAATCATAACACCTCATACAATTTTATAAACGCCATGCTTTTTCTACTAGTAGGTTCTAGTTGATCAAGTTAGAATACTTGATCAACTTCCTAGTTTCTTATTTAGTAAAAAAAATTGACCATGTGCTACCTTTCTTCAAAATAATTTGCAACCTTTCAAGACTCCTACAATATAAAGAAGGAAAATCACTAATACCCCATTTAATCTTCCTTAACTATCTTTCTTACTTGATTTATCTTTGTTGCATTCTAAAATCAATATAAACATTCTTACCTTTTAAATATAAATTCATTTTAAAAACTATGGAAAAGTATGTAATCTCTTATATAAGATGCTCTTTATCACAAATTAAAAAAATTCTAATGGTGTTATAGCATGGAATTTAAATAAAAATGTGTAAGCGTATTTTGATAAAATTAATGAGATAATGGCTCCTTCAATAATTTCCTTGAGAAGGCATTAAGAGAATGCAAATTACTACCATTTTTAACTCCATGAAATTTTACTATTGATAATGTTGTAGATGTGAGCTAATTTAACACCAAATATTTATGTTGTGGATGTGAGCAACTTGAATTTTTATGTCTATCTTGTTTCTCTTACCATATTAATAAAGGGACTAATTGAATGCTAATCAATACATTTTGATACATTATTGTACAATTTAAAGTTGGACCAAAAGACTTACTTGTAAATTATGTCATGTTGATACCATCATTAGATAAATTTGGTCTATTTCATGGAAGGTCATGGATTGAGAAATATAAACTTGTCCCTTATATTTCAAGCATCAACATGTCATATTTCTACATAAATGATAAGTAATAAAGATCAAAAGAAAATGCTAAAAAACATTGTAGCCATTTACATTAGACACATTTGTGAAAACACCACAAGATGTACCTTATAATAAACAAAATACTATTAATGATTTATACAAGATACATTTTGATGAAATACATATGATTCATAAGAGATTAGATAAATATTATTCAAAACCAAAAAAGCCTCAACTTGCACAACCAAGGCTTGATGTTCATAGGGGTCTTTTAATTTGTTCAAGCCTTCGATGGATTCATATGAAAATAATAATCTCATATCTATTTCCAATATGGATCCTTCATATAAAATTCAAGTGCTCATATTACATGTATAATTATTTATATATGTTTTCATGATTATATCTACTTATATGCTTAGTCTATATTTACTTTTCATGTACCACTTTTCCCTTCTTAAATTCTTTGCATTATATGGATAGAACTAATTTAAGTGGGATTATATTGCTTGTAACATCTTCATGTTGATTTTTAGGTAGTGAGGGGTGCTAAGAGAGGTTCATTACCATGACTAGATGGAGCATTACCACATGACATACCTTGTTCTTCGTGCACCTTGTCATCGCATGGTCTCCATGCCAAACACACTACTATTATTTTTCAAACAGGTGAAATCTTCCTAACTTCTTTAATGTTTCTTTTGTTTTCTAGATTATTAACAAGTTCATATTTGTGTTTTATTTTTTATTGTGAGACAAAAGATACTCATTTCCATAATTTTCTTTATCTTATAGATTCTTGTGGAGATAACATATCAAAAGACATTCATATACATGATGCACCTTATAAGGTCCATTAATTTACATGGGGTTAAAGATCCTTTGTATTCTTTGATGTTTGAACATTTAGTTTATATTCATGTTTATAAGTGTTTCATATTTTGAAATGTACATGCACCTCAAAGTGGAGGAAAAATGTAATGGCGAGATTTGTATACTTGTATTATTTTTCATTGTTTTGTGACCATTTTGAGAAAATATATTAATACATGCACATATTGATAAATGGTGCAATTTGGTGTAAAGTTGAGCTCATTTCCCTAATCTTAGCCCATTCATATAGATACTTATCATCCTATATACACATACTTATATACATTCACCTTACCCATGCATTAATCACATTTGCTTAAGCCCATATCCTCATTTACTTTATATCAATCTAGATCTGATTGTTTTGTCATCTCAAAATGTTTTTGTGATTTTGGACCTCATCCTTTTTCTTTCCAAAATCAAAATTCAAATTTGGACAACTAACCCCCCTTTTTATACTCGAAGCTAATCAAACATATATAAATTATAAAATTTGATGCTATGTGCTAGTATTTAAAGACACATTAGCATTCATTTATCATCAAAGCATAATTTGAGTTCCTCTCTCACTCTAGAGCATTAGAGTAATCAATATTGAGACACTTGAATTTGGTGCACTAAAAGAATCAAAGAATTTACATACATCATCCTAGGAAGATTGGTTGTTGTCTTCCATCTTTTGTACATATTTATGAAGGTTGACCTAAGAGAACTTGTCTCCTTGCAATACAACTATAATCCTACTAAGGTATTTCTAGATAGTGCTAACCCTCACCAATATCAATTCAAAAACATAAGATACAAAGGTACAATACTTGAACAAAAGAAAATAATTCCATAGTGTGTAGGGACTACTATTACTACTAAGGACTACTCCATGATTTCAAACCCATTCTTGACATATGAGCACGTCCTTTGATAATGTAGAGAAAAACTCAAACTCCGAGACATTCACTAACATAAAGATCCTCCTTTTTCTCAATAGATTATAACCTAATCACATAATATTCATCATTAACATTCATTTTTCAATTTTAAAGCTATCACCACCTATCAATTACATTTTCTTTCTATAAATAACTATAACCATTTCTTAAATTATAAATCCTACATGTCAATCATTAATCTATCTATGTCAATCATTCATCTATGCATCTCATTGGATTAGCCTAGATTGAAGTTAAGGGGAGTGTGTTTTCCTTAAAAAATACACCAGGGAAATAATAGGGGTGGTTGACAAACAATCGCCAAGAGGGACAAAGAAATAAAGCCCACTCCTAACGAAAATACGACGCTCTCGAGTTATCCTCCTTCGAAGAAACAATTTAGGTGGAGGGTGGGGCAGGCCAAGGCCCAGCTTCCAATTGCAGATATTTTGCACGAGAATTATAGCATTTGATTATGGCTCTCAAATCTTAAAGTTTAATCCTTGCTTTTCTCCATTTAGGTTGTGGATGTTGATATTAGTCCCTGGAGTAGGGTTAGGGTCAACTAGAGTACTTAAAAAATGGGTGTCCCCGTGCAGGCCCCACGACGTGAGGCTTCGACACCGGGACCTCTACGCTCTGCTCCAAATTCCACTATTCTAACATTTTATTTTAATCGCACGTGATTTCTTATTAATTTTCACCGCGAACAATGCTGCACAAACACAAGCACGTACGAATCTATGCTGCGGGACACGTGTGGCTACCAAACAGGAAAGTTAGGGTCCTTCCACGGTACCCCTGGGTGACCAATCGAGGTTCCTGCGGCGAGTGACCGGGAGTGGACTGGCTACGACGGGTGGACGTGACATTAGATAATAGCCGTCTGCAGCCTGCTCACTTCTGTTGCTGCTGGCGGAACCGGCGCCGGCTCGGGCCAGGCTTGAAACTATTTTGTTACAATTGTTTCTGTGTTTAAAAAGGAAGCGGTCAGTGGAGAAGGTAAAATGATTTTTTTGCATGGCTGTTTTCGTTGTGGTAAAAAGATCTTTTGCATGGCTATTTGCGTTGTAAAATTGAGAATGAATGAATGAATGAATGGATTTTAATGACGTCCACGAGACCATCAGTCTATGGGACCAAGCACCGAAACTTTAACCATTTTCAATTTCTTTTCCATATCAGCCCTTCTATTATAGATCTTGATCAGAAAGCTAGCAGTTTTGAGGAGCTTAGTTTCCCTAAAAAGCTCATTTAGATTGTCCACCTTCAAAATGTCTTCATATTGGATACGGATATCATCATAAGCAGCACACTCAATCATGAAGTGCCATTCAGTCTCGACAGTCCCTTTGTTGCAAAAAATACAGGTTCGTTGCTCCCAAGCCTCCTTGGGAACAGCCCACCTACCTGTCTCGCATCTAAGATGGTGTGACCCGGTTCTTATTTGAGCGACCAAAAGCCTAGCCTTGCCTTTAATTGTAACCCTTAAATAGTCTTTCTCATCATGTTCCCACGTGGGGTTGAACACCTGGATATAATGTGACTTTTTACGGCCAACCTGCTTAGTCCACATAGTAGACCTAAACTTTTCTAGCACAAACTTTTTTATCTCAGCATTAGTGTTGGGGCACTCATGTAGTTTAATGTTCCATTTGTTCAACCACTTGCTATTTTGCTTCATCCAAGTCTTCTTTCTACGGTTTAGCTCCTCCCCAACAACCATTTTGGGCCAGCAGTGCAAATCCATGTTCTCAACTTTTTTTAAATAACTTATTAACCGGATGACAGCAGATGCCTCCAACGGGAACATACCAGTTTCAGCCAAGAGAATCTCATACGGAACCGAAGATTTGACTTTGATGTTAGTAGTGATCAAATGTTTTTGAATTCTTTCAACTTGCCTCCACTTGTGGTTTGACATGCTACCCCCCCAAACCTCACAACCATAGAGGACAACCGGTGCCACAAACAAACAAAAAAGGGTTTTCTTGGATTTCCAATCCCATAACTCTGCTTTCCTACATCTGTTTTGTAGTAAATAAGACACCTTCCAGCCACCCTGAATCCTTTTTGCCCTGCAAGTCTCCCAGCTGAGCCTATTATGGAAATCAATCCCTAGATATTTGTATTCTTCCACCACCTCCAAAGGGCTGCCCTCAAAGATGAAATTAAACTCCTGCTTCTTCCTTTTCAAAGAAAAAATCATGATTTTGGTTTTGCTGGTGTTAACTTGCATACCGACCTCTTGGCAAAAGAGCTCGAGAGCCTTTAAATGACCTCTCAAACCCGGAGCAGATTTTGCAATTAAGATAAGATCGTCCGCATATAAAAGTAACTTCACCACATAACTAGCTAGTTGAATACCCTCCCCATCAGTTTTGTTTAACCATTCTTCAAGCTTATCAATATATAATCCAAACAGAGTGGGAGATAGTGGACAACCCTATTTGACCCCGATGTCGCTACCAAAGCATTCAGACATACCATCTTTTGTTCTAATTTTAGCGCTAACTTTCTCATAAAGTTTATGGACTGCTGCTCTAAGTTCATCAGGAATACCAAGTTCCTTCATTCTGTTCCACAATTTGTCCCTAGGTACCGTGTCAAAGGCCTTTTTGAAATCAACGAAACAACAAAAAGCTTCAGCCCCTTGAGTGTCCCAAACTTTCTCAATTAAGTGCCTAAGCGTGATGCAGTGATCTATGGTAGAATGCCTTGGTCTGAAACCAGCCTGCCCCTTTGCCCTTTTACCTTCCTTTTCAGCCCAATTACTGATTCTGCGCTCTAAAATGCTCCCATAAAGTTTACCAAGAAGAGGATTGACCATTATAGTTCGATAGTTAGAGGGATTATTGATATCCCCACTTTTATGTAAGGGGATGACCACACTGGTAGCCCATTCAGCCGGAAAGCCATTTTGAGTGATGCTATTAAAGAGGTATTTGATGTGAGGTGTGAGGAGCACACAACCCCATTTTAAGAATTCAGCCTGCAGCCCATCAATATCTTGAGCCTTACCACTTGCTAGGTTTTTTATGCCTTTCTTGATATCCTCCTCCGAGAAGAGTTCACTTGAGGCATGCATTAAAGGGGGCTTGATTTTCTCCACTGGTCGTTCATACAAGAGCTTCGCATACTCTAACCACTGCTTCCCAGTGATACTATTTTCTGTCTGACTCTTCTTTTGTTGCAACTCTCTCCAAAAACTTTGGGGATTGTGTTTACCCAAAGCAATTAACTCTTTCCTTCTTAAATTCACATAGGTTTCTTTTTTAGATTTTACCAACTTCTCGTAGATTACTTTACTTTCTTTGTTTGACATATTCTTTTTGACCAATCTTCTTGCTGCTTTGCACTCCTCATCATACCATGGGTTAGCAGGAAAAGTATTTGAAATCCCTTTCTTGGTTTGAGATCTCTTACAACCTTCTAGAGCCTTCTGAATTAGTGGAACCAACATATTGCTGCTAATGTATTCATTTTTTTCGTTGCTTTCATTGCATGGTATGTTTTTTCTTTCTTGGAGGTGATGATCCAACGCAGCCACAAAGATTTCTTGATTTTCATGATTCACAAGGATTTTTCCTTGTGAGTGAGCCTTCTTATGAGAGTACTGATTTTTGCCATCTTGCTGGTTGCCATCCTGAATGTTAAATTTAACGAGAAGAGGCATATGATCAAAATTTAGACCAATAGGGCAGCACCCAATATTGAACTCCAGCAGCCTAGAGACCGAATTTTGAGAACATAACACATAGTCTACAACACTTTGCCCATTGTAGGTTTTGCAAGTGATACCACCCGACTTTGGCCACATTTTCATACCATTACAGATCACCACGCCATATAAGCTACATAAACCAAGTAACTCCACTCCAAAATGTGACACACCCCCATTGCCATCTTGAGAGGTCCTTTCCCAAGTCTGAACCTCCGCCTCCTCAAGCCAAAGAGGGTTGTTGTCTTCCTCCCCACTACTGCCCAACTGAATGGATTGGTTGTTGGCTGTCCTTGCATTAAAGTCCCCCATTAGCACTATTTCTCCCGAAGAGCTAAAAACAGAAATGTCCTTTTTTAAAGCAGCAAAAGGGTCTTCATTATCCATCTTTCTCTTCTTGTAGACCTTTGAGTTTTTATGAGCAAAATAACATGCAGCCAGCCAAATTATTGCCCCATTTTCTGTTATTTTTAGCCATATGAACTGCTTGTTTGGATCCGTTTTTTCAACCTTTATCATCTCTCCCCAAGCTTCTTTTATTAGGACTGTAATCCCTCCATGCCCCTTACCTGTTTCAGTCCCTTCATTCCACACTGAAATTTTAGCATACCCTTCAAAATCTGGAACTTTGCAACTGTCATGCTCATGAGTTTCTGTAAGAATGATAATGTCTTTTCCTTCTGCTATGGGCCCCAACCCCGGTCCTCTTCTCCAAGGGTAACCTCTACAATTCCAACTTACTATGTGCAAATACTCTCGTGGGGCCCCAAATCCCTATTTGTTGTGTGATGGTCGCTCACTAATTTGAGCTTTCCCATTTTTCAACCATGCCCATTTTCCGGCATCCCTTGCTGATTTCACTTTTACCCACTCCTTCCTTCGCTCTTCTTGCTGATCGAATGTTAGGTCTTCATCTAAGTAGATTTGAGTGCCTCTAAGGGACCCCCTATTCTTTAGGATTGCAATCTTGTCTTCCATGCTACCTAAGACAACCCTTACATGCCTATCCCTCCCTGCCTCTGTTTTCTTTCCAATCCTATTTGCCTGCTGAATTTTTCCTGTCCATTTGAGTTGGTCCTTGAGAAAGTCCCTTGTTAAGATAACAGTCCCCTCATTTTCCCCGAAGTCCTTCAAACCTTTGATGATGATGTTTCTAGCTTTGTCTTGCTTGACTTTTTCTTCTCTTAACTGCATCTTTATGTGTTTCCCAATGATTTCATTTTGCGTGGTTGATGATCCACTTATGACTTGTGCCCAAGATTTGGCCTCCTCTATTTGATCCTTTAGCTTACTTTCGCTTGTTACCATGTCTGAAATTGCTGATTGGATCGCTTCTAGCTGTGCTGTGTCATTTCCCAACGCTGCCTCTGAGTTTTTTTTTTCTGTTGATTTTGCTTGTTCTAAAGCTTGCTTTAAAGTGACCAGCTCTTCTTGACCTCTTTCCATCTTACTTTGCAAGCTTAAAACTTGCTCCTTAAGACGCATGTTTTCCCTTGCATGATTCCAATTGGCTTCTAGTATTTCTTTTAGCCTGGAATCATCACGCTGCCCTTTCATTTCTAAGAGATCAACCCTTTTTTTCATGTCCATGAGCTCGTTCACGTAGAGCTCAGATGACCACAGCAGAGGAGTGGTTGTTGGACTGTAGGAGTCCAAATTGTCTTGGGGCATTTCTGCTCCATCCCCTTTGCTTATTGTAGAACTTCCTGTTTTGTTTTGGTTTGGCCTTGGAGCCTCTTGAGATGACATAATCTCCCTCTTTTTACCCTTAACATCCCCTTGCTCTGTTTGGTCATCTATTAAATGGGGCATGTTAATATCGACACTTACATTGTTTCTACCTTTTGGTAAGATCATGATGAGTTTTTTCTTCTGTGACAGTTTCAGTTTTTTGCTTTGTCTACGCCTTAAAATCCCTTTATACTGCTTTGCATTCACAAACACCAACTTCTCCTTTGTGCCAGTTGAAAAAACATGAGGGACCTCCGGGTAAAACGAATTCCAAGGCTTGACTAAATCACCTGCTTGAGGGCTTAAGAGTGAGATTGCAGGTCCTTTTGTAGCTTGTAATGAGTGATCCCAAGGGATATGAATACCTTCCTGGTAAAGCCTTCTTAACCAAGAGGCAGCTATCTGTATTTGGGGACTGTATATTGACTCACAGCCACCCGATGCAAACTCTACAAGCCCTAGATTCAAAGAGTGTGCATTTCCAAATGTAAAAGGAGTTATTTCCCCTGCACGTCCCTGCTTTTCCCCGAGTGCAATAGACTGAGGTTTTACTGACTGTTTAACCATGGTTTACCGTGTATTAACCACCAAAGATTTCAACCCCCCCTGATTTTGACGTTGCAAAAAAGAGACAGGAAACAGATAAAACAAAGAATCACCAGACAAGATAAAGAAGCAGGGCCCACATCTAACCTGTAGCTGCTTCGGATTGGCTTCTTGGTAGCTGCTGGACGCTTTCCTACTGTCTCCCAGATAACATCACCTGCTGTTACTTCTGCCCGGCGTCGGTCATCAACAGCAATACCTTATCTGGAACGCCCGGTTTGCCCGCACTGGCGTTTTGTGACTGCCTGGCGCCACTGGCACCGCATCCACGACTGATTTATTCATCTTTTTACTTTTCCGTCAAGTGTTGCTGTATATATTCTTGATCTGGAATTTGAGAAATTCCAGTGGCTGATTTGCCATTAAAAGCGGGGAGAACGGTTATATTTTTCACGGATTTGAAGTCATTGGACGCGCTTTCCTTAAATTCGCCTCAAGTTTTGGCTCGTGAGGAGGTTTTTCAAGATTTGAATTTTGCAGGAGCCGTGTATAAGAGGAGCTGTGAGTTTGCGTCTGTAGTGTGAGATTTCAATGGCATTAGCGGAGAACATGGAAAGGGAGGATGTCAACAACCTGAGCTACAAAATCTTCTCCAAACTGGAAAGCGATTGGCTTTTGGGGCTGAGCGAGAAGAAGCTGTGGATTCCGCAGTTGTTGCAGGAGCTGGTGGTTGAAAATCCAATGGCGTCGAGCCGAGGCAAAGTATGCGTACTCAGTGTAGACGGCGGCGGAACGCGAGGAGTAATAGCGGCCCGGGCTCTGGCATACCTGGAAGACGCACTGAAGCGCAAGTCTGGAAATCCCGACGCCGCAGTCGCTGACTACTTCGACGTGGCCGCCGGAACTGGCAGCGGAGGGGTTTTGACGACAATGCTGTTTGCAAGCGATGCTGGAGGCGCCGCCTGGCGGCCGCTGTTCAAGGCGGCGGATACATGGAGGCTCCTGGTGGAAGAGGCCAAGAAAATGTTCAGTCCGTCGGGCGTGATGGCCCGGCTCCTGGGCTCGGCGCCGGCTTACTCTGCGAAGAAACTGGAGCGCGTGCTCAAGAGTTGGTTCGTGAAACGCGACGGCAAATGCCTTACTTTGAAGGACACGGTAAAGCCGGTGCTGATCCCCTGTTACGACCTGTCCACGGCCGCTCCCTTTCTCTTCTCGCGTGCAGACGCATTGGAGACCGACAACTACGATTTCAATCTGTGGGAAGTGTGCCGCGCCACGGCCGCCACGCCCGGCCTGTTCAATCCCATGTCCCTCACTTCCGTGGACGGCCATACTGCCTGCACTGCTCTCGACGGGGGGCTCGTGATGAACAACCCGGCCGTAGCAGCCATCACGCACGTCCTGCACAACAAACAAGAATTCCCTTGGGTAAACGGCGTTGACGATTTGCTCGTTCTTTCTCTCGGGACCGGCCAGTTCGATCGCAGTGACGACCCTGGGCATGTCAGCGAGTGGGGAAAGAGAAAGGCGAAGGGCTCGGTCTCAACCTCATCCACAAAGCCCATCATGAACATCCTGCTTGATGGCCTCTCTGACACTGCAGATCATGTCATCACCACGGCTTTTGGCGATCACAACCGCCAAAATTATGTTCGCGTGCAGGTAAATCATTATAGCCTATCATTTATTTATAAGATATTTTAGCGGGATTCGACTGGGTAGTTGAGTTAATCTTTATCGACTGTAATGATTCATATGAGTAGGTATTATTCGGATTCAAATACGAAATCTCCCTCAAGATCAAAATTTTGAACTCTTTTAGTTCATTTATAATCTATTCTTACCAACCCAATTTTTTCTTACAGGCAACAGGCCTGCCAGATAAGTCCGTTCCAGAGATGGACGATGCGAGCCAGAGCAACATGAAGAAGCTACTTCAAATAGCAGACAACATGCTCAACGAGAAGAGCATGGAGTCTGTTCCTTTCGGCGGCAAGAGACTGCTTTCACAGACCAATGCCCAACGCTTGGAATGGTTCGCGGAGCAACTGATTGCGGAGCACCAGGCACGGGCGACAAGAAAAGTGCCCACTGTTGTTCTCAAGCACACTTGTAATAACCTCCATGCTGAGTCCGGACACAAAGAGTGTGTATTATAAAAGACAGCCTAGATTTGATTACTTCTCATATACTTACGAGGTTAACTAAATAGGGTATTGAGATTGTACAGAAAAAGACGATCTTACTGTGACTGTGACTATGGCCTCTGCTTCAGGAAACATACAGGAAAAGGGTTTTCAATAGCTTTCTGTTTTCAAGTTTCTGAAAATGATAAGTTCTCTTAGTTTGTAGGTTTTGAGTATAACACAAGGAGATGCAGACTCAGCATTCTTTTGTCTTGTAATCAACTACTTAAAAGGGATGAATCTGATGTGTCATAATGCACTGAGATGCCCAATGCTGTGCTGAAAAATAGCCATGAGAGAGTTTTATCAGAAAAAATATGATTACCCATGTTTTCTTTAGACTTCGAATGAATGAAGTTCACTGGAAATCTTTGTTTACTCCATGAAATGAATTTTAACTGAATCGGTACTTTATTTTTACAGTCGAATAATATTCCTTGAGTTTACGTAAGAGGGACAGCTGATTATTTTCCATACGGATGAAGTAGGTGCCGTGTTGGCACCAACTAAATTACACCACCACGTAACATGATTTCTTTTCTTTCCAAACCTTCTTAACGACATCGTATCTGTTACGCTTGTTTTCCCGAAGCTAATTTGGCGCTGTTAATAGTTTTTCTAAACGAAATTGTTCATCGAATTGTTGCGGAACTCTCCTCATGTTTAGGACATTTAATGAATTATTTAACTTTTTGCTTTCTACTATGTTGGTCAAAATAATGGTTTTCAACCATTTGGCATAGTTATATAATGTTGGGCACCTTTTAAAAAACTTGTCTTTATTAAATTTTTTCGAGATGTGCAACAAAGGCGATGGGATGGAGTTAGGTGTTAGTGAGATACTATTTTGGAGTTTTGATATATATAGGTAAAATTAACAAACAATGTAATTTTAGATATGCAGGTAAATTGATAAATAGTATGATTTTGTGTAAAGTTCTTTTATACTTGTAGACATGAAAAATGCAGTGATTGATCCTATACACTTGATATTAATTTCACTAACACCGTTTCGTCTTGAATTATCTCCTTTGCTAATTGTTTAATCGAATAATCTGTATTTGATTGAATTTATCACATTTCATTTCTTAATTAAATAAATCATTGTTTATCTGATTAAGTCTTCATCTCCTGTTGATTAAATAGATCATTTTATTTAATTAATCCTATGGTCTCTCTTTAATTAAATAATTCACTTTATTTAATTAATGTCCAAGGTCATTCTATTAAATTAAATAAATCAATCTTTATTTAATTTAATCTAATATCATCTCCTTTTAAATTAAATAAATCAAAATCTTTATTTAATTAAGTCTAAATCATTTTCCTCTCATTTTGATTTATTTCAATCCAAAAGTCTAAATCAAAATGGTCAAATCAACTATTCTCCTTTTAAAATTAATCAAATCTTGATTAATCTTAATCTTAATCACCAAATCCTCTAGATTTTGCAACTTGCTCATGAATATCATTTCTATTGATTTATTAAATCCTCAATTACTTTAAAAAAGGCATCATTGTTGGAATATTCTCCAAGTTTGAAAAATCCCTCTAAAAGAGTTTGTACATTCAACAAGACATTTAAGCCTCTTACATGTCTTTTTGCCTTGAGCCAAGTGGCATTAATTTCATTTTCTCCTCCCTCCAACATGTCATTTCATCAATTTTGAATTTCCACCTAATTGCATTTAATTGCACAATGACCAAAATATGCTCCACCTTTGTCCACTCACATGTTGACAAGTGGCACTTGGTCATTAGTTGGTGTTTGATCCCACATTCATCCATTTTGCCTCATCTTCCATCACTCTCATCTATAAATAAGAGACTCTCACTTTGATTTTGGATCCACAACTTCATTGCAAAATCACTATCTTCATATTTAGAGCTAATCTCATCCATTTCATCAAGTGTTCATAGTTTTCATGATTTCATAGCTAGGTTATGCCAAAATTTCATCAAGGAGTTTCAATCACCAACAAATCTTCATCAAGCTTATAAGGGATTGGGAAAGGGCCATTTTTCACATCAAAATGGCACCAATTCCCCCATGGGATTAAGAGTTTGCTTGCATTAGATAGGATTTGATAGTCTTTGATTGTGTTCTTCATTTCTATTTCTTATTTTGTGCATTTCAAATGAATTCTATGAGGAATGTTGATTTAACTTGCATAGTGATCTAATTGTGTGATTGTTTCTTATGTTTGTGCAGGCCTAACATCAACATTCACATTTTGGCCCTAGGAGGGAGAATCTGAAGATATTAACACATTTTTTGAGAAAATTTTGTTGTTTTCTTGACATTTTGTGCCTATAGGAAACTACGTCGCTATTAGTCCAGTGGCACCATACAACGATGCTACCAGTCCAACGGTGCCATATAGCGACACTGCAAATTCCAAACTTCGCCGTTGAGGTCTTCCCGCCCAGAAATTCAAATTTCCAAACTATGACGCTTGACTCATTTTCCAAGCAATCAACTAGCTAAACTCCAAACTGTGTCGCTTGACAAAACAACGCTGCAATTGCGCTCACTGGTTTCTCTACAAAGCGCTAATATCAATCCTAGCGGCCCCATATATCGCTGTTGACCTTTCTAAACTGTGATGCATATGTGGTTTGCATCGTTGGGGTGGGGTAAAAGATTAAATTTCAAGTTATTTTAACATGTGCCAGTTTTTCCTTTGATCATTTTGAACTATTAACCTATTCTTTGCCTCTTTGTTCCTTTGACTAATTAGTTTTTGCAAGTGGAGGCAAGGAAGGAGCAAGGAGAAGTTTGAATTGTGACATCATTTTTTTATTGTATCAAGTGTTTTAAACAATTTTACAAATAATTATATAATTCCAAATTTAAGGAATTTGTTTCTTCAAGCTTTTAGGACTCAATAGATTTCAATTTGGGTTTAAAAATAATAAGACAAAAGGATTAAAAAGAACTTTAGACAACTTACTAGATTTTGTTTAAGGTTTAACAATTGAACAAACAACTTTCACTTTTCCTTTTGATGTTTAAAAAGAATCCAATTCTTGCTTTGAGGGATTAAAAAATGAACACGTACTTCTATGTTTTGTAATATCTTATCCAAAGTAATATCATATAAAAGATGTATGCGCTTCTCTCATGCCTCATGACGATCTTGAGAATCAAAAGGATTTTTGTGATATTAAGTTGTATATGTGATTACCTCCACACTTCAATTTGGGATTCTTAAAATTGAACAAAATTTTGCATGTGATTGGGGTATATCGTGTGTGTTCTCTCTTTGTTTTTCAACAAAGATCGATAGAATTAAAAATGTATTTGCTTGCTTTTGTCTATCTTTAGAGGGTCTTCCTTATGGGAAAAAGTAATCACCCAAGGGAATGACCCAACCAACAACACGCTAAAACCAAGTGACTTCCAATTGGTATATAAGTGTGGGTACTTGAGGAAATTTCAAGTACCACGAGGATTGTTCTGACAAGAAGGGCAAGAATGGTCTCTTGCTGCATGGATGATCCCCCACGAATGAAATTCCTATATTAAAACCCTTTGTCTAAAAGACCAAAATCCTTAAATCTATTTGTTGGTGCAAGAACGATCATTCTGAAGCTGCCCCACATTTTTATGACTTTTAGTAGAGATGAAATGTATTCCATGGGATTTTCATGGGTATTGATGCTTGGATGACCCG
This sequence comes from Sequoia sempervirens, assembly GCA_007258455.2. Lineage (NCBI taxonomy): Eukaryota > Viridiplantae > Streptophyta > Pinopsida > Cupressales > Cupressaceae > Sequoia > Sequoia sempervirens. Next base: position 45,217 of record VDFB02078998.1, on the reverse strand, counting down.
AGAAGTGAGTGCACTGTAAGGGGGAGCCGGTGTGGTCAAGCATCTAATCATCCGCTGAAAGTAGGCATAGCTAGATTATCTAACTGGGGATTCAAAAAATATTGTCTCAATATCCATAGGGTTGTACATGTTCTTAAAATCAAAAGACTTTGCTTGGATCTTAAACATTGGAAAGAAACATTCAACATGATCATCAAATTTCAAACCCTTAAGGAAGCAAATATCTTTGACAAAATTCAAGTGTTATTGCTTGCCCTAGGGATTCTATCCTTAAAGGATTCTAAGAATTCAAATTTATATCTGAATTTGCTCACTATTTAGTCAACAATAGGGAACTTTTGCCTTGATTTCCTTGATTTCCACATAATGGACTTTGTGGGATGAGAAGAAATTGGGACATTGGACATTTAGTTTAAAAACCTAATCAAGAATTGTTTGTGGTAAAAGGAAGTCATTAAGCAAAGCTAAGAAAAAATTGAACCCCACACATGTGCTCTTCCAAATGATTTCCTGAAAGATCAAAATCCAAAAATCAAAGTCCAAAGGTCTTAGTCAAAAAACTCACAAGAAAAGGTTTTCTATGCTTTATGAGTTTAGAGAAAGATTGACCTTCAAATTTTACAAACGTGCATCAAGAAACAATCCAAATTTGTATTCATTTTACTATTGTCAAAATACAAGTCTCTTTCAAAGGTTTGAGTATCTCACTTAGGAAGTATTAGCATGTTCTTCAACACCTTGGTCTAGTAAACAAAAGTATTTCTAAGTCTCTTAGGGTCAAAATAAAATTTTTTATCCATCCTTCAAACATCAGAATCCAAATTCACCTCACCAACAACTCTTGGAAATATTGAAAACATCCTCTATGCTAAACTTTGGGAAAATCCTCTTGAAATCAAAAATCAAAACAAATCCAAATCATCTTGTTTGACTATGTGTGTATAGATGAATCCTTCTTTGCACACTTAGTCAAATTATCATCTTGTGGACAAGTTCACTCTAAGACAACATCTAACCTCTTAGAGTTTATGAGTTCATTATCCCAAATAAAAATAAAAATAAAATAAAATCAATCCAAAATCAAAATCCAAAATAAAAAATCAAAGCATCAAATCCAAAGTCCTAAAGTTTAGTATCCCCCTCAAGGTTTCCTAAGAGTTCAAACATCCAACAATCCTCCATCCTTCATTATTAACATCATCATCCTTTTGATCCTCATTTTCTTTGAATCTCTTTTTTGCACCTAAAGATTAGATCAATCCAAAGAATTAGAGGTTCATCTCTTACATTCTTGAAAATTGATCCCTATTTTATGGTTCAAACTAGATCTCAACAAAAGAAGAACGTGGAAATGAAAAAAGAAACATCAACTTGGATTGACCTAAGTCAAACCACGTCCAAAATAAATCCTGATGGGTCTAACAATCCCATGCTCAGTCTTCCTCTATCATCACAAAATCCTCAAGAGGAAGGCCAAGTGGAAGACGTCACCACTAATGTCTTAGGGATGACACAAAATGAAATCATTGAAATGGTTTAAAATCCTGAAACTCACTAAATTGTCAATACCATGATGAGACTGAATCCCTCCCAATACATGCTTGAATTAGCTAAAGAAGGGGATAACCTCCCTTCTGATTTTGATGTAAGCACTATTGTGGAGAAACCTCTTGGGATCATGCCCCCAATCTCATCCACACCCTCAATCTCATCCACACCTCCATTTCAAAGCATCACTCAAAGCATCCATTGCTCCAACTCAACCAATTGTCAATAAGGGGAGCCAATTGCTTCAGGCATTATAAACACACCCCCTTGTGAACAACCAAGATTTGGATGCAAACACTATCTTGGGTCAATCTGTCCCATTGAATTCATTGCACCCACATGTTCTGCTCACCTTTCAAGACCCCAATGACCCATCATCATCTTTTCATGCAACACTGACATATCCTCTCAACACAAAAACCTCTCTCCCTATGACTTCGCAAGGGGGAGGTGGGCTATTTGGACCACGAGGCATCTTTGACCCTTCATCTTCATCATTTCCTCAAGGGAGTACACCGCCCATTTTTCTAACACTTCCACTTTTTCCATTAACATCCACACCACCTCTTAGTTTGGGGTTACCTCCTTTACCACCACTCAATCAAAGTCAAAACAAGCCCCCGATCATCAATCAAAACATCATGCTGAATTCTCCAATCTTGCCATCGATATCGTAACAAAAAATGGCAACCATCCAAGCAACCTTAACAATTACAACACCATCCATAAACATGGTCTCTCAAGGACCAAGCATATCAATCGCACCATCCATCACCCAAATTCCCACCATCGATACAACAGTACCCCTGATCACGACAATGAAAACCATCCAAATCCACCATCACCACCTCCAAAATCAAACACGACGAACCCATATAGAATCACGTTGCAAGAAGCTCAACAGGTTTCCTATCAAAAGGCACTTCAACAAATTCAAAATCAACAAGCTACCCAAGCTACTCAACAAGTGTAGGCATCCCAAGCAACACATCAAGCGCAACAAGCACAACAAGCACAACAAGCTACTCAAGCCCAGACACAAGCCCAATACCAAGCTCAACAAGCGCAAGCGCAGGCTCAATACCAGGCACAACTACAAGCAACCCAACAACAAGCATATCAACAAGCCTTGCAACAATACCAAGCGCAACAAGAAGCAACATTACTAGCCCAACAACAAGAGTTGTTGGCACAACAACAACACGACCAACAACAAGCATTGTTGGCACAACAATAATAATACCAACAACAAGTGTTGTTGGCGTAACAACAACAAGCATTGTTGGCACAACAACAAATGTAGGTATATCAACAAGCCTTAATCGTGCAACAAAGTTTGCAACAAAACCCCACCAACACACCCAACACTCTACCCATCACTCAAACACCTCGACCACTTCAAAACACATTCACTCCACCCCCTGATCCGCAAGATGACGTGACAACACAAATCAAATTGCTCTCATAGCAAGTGCTTGATCTTCAATCAGGGAAAACAACAAAAACACCAAGCAACTTGTGTCCCTATCCATTCAACATGAGCCGCGCAATGGTACCGTTCCCCAAGGAGTTTGAAATTCCTAAAATTGACAAATATCGAGGGACGGGAAACCCTAAAGATCACATCAGGGAATTCTAGGTACATTGCATGGAGGTCGCATATGATGATACGTATATGATGTAGCTATTTCCTTGAAGTTTGGCTGGTCTCACCATGGAGTGGTTCTCCTGCCTTCCTCCTGGCATCAAAAAGTTCCAAGAGATCGTAGATGAATTCATAAAAAAATATGCCTTCAATACAGTATGGATGTTATTCTAGAGGAACTTTCCGTGCTTAAACAAGCTAAGGGGGAATCATTTGCTTCCTTCTTGCAAAGATGGCGATCCAAGGCCAATAGGAGTAAATGGGATATGCCAGAAGAACAAAAAATTTGCACCATCATTACCAACCTTGAGAAAACCCTGGTGTTTCATCTTAAGGTACAATGTATCACCACTTACAACCAATTGATCCCCAAGGAACTCAACATCATACAAGCCCTTATTGCACAAGGGGGAGCACCCACATATCAAGAAAACCAAGACAATCGCCCATCCACTAGCTATAATGAGAAACCTCGCACGTGGGAAAGAAACAAAAATATCACCAATGACGGTGTGGTGGATGCTAAGGTCATAATCAGTGCTCTGAAGAAAAATACCCAAACCTACCAACAATCACAAAACAACACGCAAGCTAACGCGGTATCACAACAATCACCCAACAATCAAGTCAACAACCCGAATAATCAAGGGGGACCACCCCCATGAAACATAAATCCCCCCAAGCAGAAGTACATTTCCCTTGGGGAACCAATCGAAGTGGTCATGAAGAAACTAATAAATGAAAAATATCATCAAGATTCCCACTTATGAGAACTATCAGGAACCCCAAGTGAAACCACCGTGGTACAATGAGAATCACCTTTGTGATTTCCACAAAATCAAGGGGCACACAACAACCAGCTGTATGAGGTTGAAAAATATAATCCAAGACCTCATTGATGAAAATATCATAAATGTTGAGCAACTAGCTAATAATTAGGACTTAAAAATATACACAAATCCGATGTTGGATCATAACCAAGGGAACAACTGTGGAAAACAAAAGTATGCCAATGTGAACCATGTGTATGATCATGTTGTCACATCCATTAATGAAATGTTCACTGTTGTTAGCATCAAAGGAGACAAAGATTATTGTGGAGTCACCACATGCGATGGCAAAATTACCATTGCTGGGTCATCACAACCACCTATCGAGCATCCACTTCAAATCCGAGAACCGTTCCTAATGGCTATAATTTCCTAGACCAACTAAAAAGAATCCCAACTCAAATCTCTATCATGGAGTTGCTGAAGATATCGCCAACACATAGGAAAATCCTAGAGGAAGCATTGGTTTCATCCATCGTCTTCGTGGATCTTGATGCTAACCAGTTCCAAGCTATGGTAAAAAATATCACCACCTCAAGCATCCTAACATTATCCGGTCAAGACTTCCTCACCCAACCATCTCAAAATTGTGCACTCCACCTTGAAGTCCTAGTTCATAAAAACAAATTCAAAAGGGTCTTGGTGGATGGGGGTGCGGGTCTCAACATTTGTTCCCTCAAATTAATAAAGAATCTAGGATTCTCAGAGGATGCCATTGAAAAGGGAAAGGGAATCACCATCAGAGCTTATGATGATTAGGAAAAAGTGTCTCAAGGCACTATTTAACTCCCTATTCAAGTAGGGCCAACCATTATGGAAACCACATGTCAAGTCCTTGACCTTGATTTACCCTATAATATCCTTCCGGGGCATCCATGGATCCATGGGATGCAAGCAGTCACTTCCACCTTCCATCAATGCATCAAGTTCCCATATCAAAACCAAGAGGTCATGATTCACAGTGATCCCGAGCCCTTTTCCTATTGAAAGAATCTAGAAGAAAAATACTATAAAATCCCCCAAGTCCCAAAGAACGATGAAGGCCCCACTACTCTGTATGTAGACCCAGCTACATTAGCCTTTGCTTTTGAGACAAAGAAACCTGGCATCCCTGATATGTCTGAAATCAAGGTCATTATCCAAGACAATGGGTGTGGGGATTATAAGATGAAGAAGAGTGCTTTCATCATAGGAGAGTTACCTCAATCTCCTAGGACTCACGGGCAACCCCAACCAATTGAAATGTCATCCCATACATTCAAAGCAGACCCTTCTAGATTTAGAAGTTGGGAGGATCTAAGTTGGGAAATAGTAGATGAAAGAGACATATCTAATCTCCTATATCAAGATGAAAGGCCCGTGCCGAATATTCTGATGGATGAAAGCATCAAAGGCCTATAAATGATGCTCGGTATGGGCTATGACAGAAGCAAGAAACTCGAGCAGAATGACAACAACCTATTTGAACTCCTCATTCCAGAGAAGCGACTAAGAAACCTTGGTCTCATATGTACCCCTTCGAAGGTGACCATTCTTGGAAAATGTTCCTTGGTTAGAAAGGTCAAAACTCCCCCTCAACTATCAGCAACTGCCCTTCAATTACCAATATCCACAAGTCTACCCTTAGACAACTTTACCTTTGACATAACTGATGTGTATAGAAGTGATGATGATCCCATAACTGACTTGCCTATGATTTTTGAAGATTCCTCCCTGCTCATGATTAGTACCTTATCTTTTGAGTCAGAACATCAAACCCATGAAATAAACCTAGTTGATCCCCAACTCATTGATTATGACCAACGAGGACCACCAATTCTGGACACTTTCAAAAATGATGAGGTGCTCTTAGAATTCATGGGATTACAGGATATGATACCATATTGAGATCACAAGGTCGAGTTTGACATCATACTAGACACACAAGCCTATTACGGGGAAACGATTGAATCGTTCAGTTGCAAAAGTGAAAATCTGAGAATAATCTTTAGGTCTTTGAGTGAAAACCACACAGTGGCACTCTCTAACCCAAAAATAGTAAAAATAAAGAACGTATCTAACGATGAAAAACTCTTTGAGGTGTCAGAGGATGAAGGATTCAATCTTCCTCTTAGTGTAATTCAACAAGAGAAGTCAATAGTATTAGGCAAGAAGTGCAATCCAGTCAACTTGGGGACAAAGGAACTACCACACATAATATTCTATATAGAGTCACTACTCACAAAAGAACAATAATTTTTAGTTGCATTCCTGAAAGAAAGAAAGATAAAATTTGCATGGACCTATGCCGACATGCCTGGGCTTGATCCAAAGGTTGTGGTTCATCACCTAGTTGTATATCTTGAAGCAAAGATCATCAGATAAAAGATTAAGAAGATGCATCCCCAGATAGCATTGTTGGTCAAAATGGAATTGCAAAAGCTCCTAGATGCAAGGTTCATACGACTGATAGATTATCCAGAGTGGGTCTCAAACCTTGTACCTGTTTCAAAGCTCATTGGGGGAATTCACATCTATATAGACTTCACATATCTCAACAAGGTATGTCCCAAGGATGACTTTCCACTTCTAAACATTGACATGATCGTGGATATGATGACAGGACATGAGATGCTATCATTGATGCACGGGTTCTCAGGCTACAACTAGATCATGATAGCTAAAGAAGACCAACATAAAACGACTTTCACTTTCCCATGGGGGACATAAAGCTAGAATATGATGCCATTCAGGTTGAAGAATTCAGGAGCTACCTATTAGAGGGCCATGACACTAATATTTCATGACATGATCCACAAAAATATGGAAGATTATGTGGATGATATATTGGCCAATTCAAAGAAAAGACGAGATCACATAGCCGCATTGGGCTCCATCTTTGATAGGTTAGAGGAATATAAAGTCAGACTCAACCCAAAGAAGTGTGCCTTTATAGTACAGTCAAGGAAACTCCTTGGGTACATCGTGTCCATGAGAGGAATTGAGATAGATCATGCTAAGGTCAAATCCATTCTTGAAATGGAGGCATCCAAGACACTGAAGCAACTAAGAGGTTTACAAGGAAGACTCCAGTCCATCCATCAATTCATAGCGCAACTAGTAGATAAGGCTATCCCCTACTCTCATCTACTCCACAAGGGGGTAGCATACAAGTGGGATGAAAAGTGTGATCAGGTCTTCAAAAAGATCAAAGAATACTTACTCACGCCGCCAGTCCTCATGCCACCAATTCTAGGCAAACCTTTGATCTTATACATATCAACAATAGCAACAACTCTTGGCTCTCTCTTGGCACAACATGATGAAAATGGAAAAGAGAGAGCTATCTATTATATTAGCAGAACTATGGTGGGCTATGAACTGAACTATACATCCATTGAGAAAGCCTGTCTGGTAGTTGTAATTGCAGCACAAAAGTTTAGACATTACATGCTAGCCCATTAGATAAAGCTTATCGCAAAGATAGACCCCCTTAAGTACTTTCATTCCAAAGCAATGCTTATAGGGTAGAAAACCAAGTGGGTTATTATCCTCATAGAGCATGACATTGAGTATGTAGAGCACAAGGCCATCAAAGGAAAAAAAATTGCAAGTCAGTTGGCGGAGGCACCGATATACTAAGAGAATCCACTTGTCTCATAATTCCTAGACAAATCAATCTTCAACCTAAGTTTAGCGGATCACTAGAAAATGTACTTTGATGGATCCTACACATAGCATGGATTAGGAGTAGGGATCTTCTTCATCACTCCACAAGGGGATTGAATTCTAAAATTATACAAGATGTCATTTCCTTGCGCAAATAACATAGCATAATATGAAGCTCTTTTCATAGGGCTAATAATAGCAGTGCAATGGTAGATAATGGCACTCAAGGTATATGGAGATTCACAACTCATAATCAATCAAGTCAACAATGAGTATCAAACAAAGGACAACAAGTTGACTCCCTACAAGAAATTGGTGGAAATTATTAAGGAGTTCTTCATTGATATCACATTTGAGTAGCTACCAAGATTAAACAACAGAGTGGTAGATGCAATGGCTATAGTTGGACCACTCCTAGAAATCCCACGCGACATCCCAAAGCAAGAATTCCTTGTAGAGTAGCTTCTTGTGCATGCATTTGAGGTACCGAAGTCTGAATTTGTGTGCGGAATCGTTGGTCCTGGTGATCCCTGGTACCATGATATATACACTTATTTGAGAATAGGAGTTCTCCCAACCAACATAACCCTGAACCTCAAAAGATCCTTTGTCAAAAAAACATTTCGTTTTGTCATCCTAGGAGATACCCTTTATCGTAGAAGCATTGAAGGGACCCTATTACATTGCTTAAACGTTGAGGAGGCATTGACTGCCTTAATCGAGGTACATAATGACATTTGTGGTTCACACTCAAGTGGTATGACCTTGGCCAAGGAATTGTTGAGGATAGGGTACTATTGGCCTACAATGGAAAGGGAAGCACATGACTATATTAGAAGGTGTATACAATGTTAGCAGGATGGGGACCTCATCCATGCACCAGCTCAAGAGATCCATCCGATTGTTACACCTTGGCCCTTTTCAAAATGGGGGCTCAATCTTGTTGGAAAAATTACCCCCACCTCATCGAGTGGACATAAGTTTATCATCACTTCCACTGAGTACTTCACCAAGTGGGTGGAAGCCATCCCCATGACTTATATCACTGGAAAGAAGATATCAAAGTTCATCCTGAACTACTTAATTTTCCCTTATGGTGTCCCTCAAGCCATTATCTCAGATAATGGGACACCTTTTAAGAATCGGGATGTTCATGACCTATGCTACAAGTTCAAAATCCAACATCGCTTTTCCACTCCGTATTATCCCCAAGGAAACGACTAAGCTGAGGCTACAAATAAGATAATCCTGAAAATCCTCAAGAAAATGGTTAATGACGTGATTGACATCTCCAATTGAATCCTGCCCTATGGGCCTATCGAATAAGTATCCATACACCAATAGATGCAACCCCTTTCTCCCTAGTCTATGGATCAGAAGATATATTACCCATCGAGATCGAGCTCTCGTCACTGAGAATATCACTACAAAATCTCATCACAGATGAATAATACCAAGTATCACAACTAAATGAGCTAGAGCTACTAGATGAGTGACATATGGATGCCTTAAACCATTTGCAAGTGTATCAAAACTGACTCAAGTAGAGTTACAACAATAAGATCAGGAGTCGAACCTTCCAAGTTGGGGAACTTGTGCTCAAGGAGAATCAAAAGAATGTTTCAAATCTAGATAGCAAAGGTAAATTTCAACCCAATTGGTTTGGACCATTCATAATTCAGGGGCATATCAGTTGTCAACACCCGAAGGGAAACCTCTGCAAGAGCCCATGAACAACTCCCATCTCAAAAAGTTTTATGCCTAATTCTTCTAGGGTATAAAACCAAAAAATACAAAAAAATAAGAAGATAAAATGTCCTGAAAAAATTGTCACCCTGATGAAAACCTGGCAAACAGGCATCTTGGTGACAACAAAAAAGTCAAAAAAGCAAAAAATAAAAAAAAATCAGAAAAAGGATTAAAAACAATGAAGAGAAAAATCGTCCTCTAGTGAAAACCACTTCGGTGGCGCTTTGGGCAAGTACCTTGGCGAAAAACTGGAAACAGGCACCTTGTGTAAATAAGAACCTTCCATCCACTAGGACCTCCACGACTTGTTCCACATCATCCATCCATTACACTTCCATCATTCATCCACATCCACATCATAGCTTGTTCTTGTGTTCGCATCATGATCCCTCCTAGTACTACTCGGCCCATTCTCAAGGTTAGTTTGTCCTACCTGCATTGGAGTAGTCTATTTCATCGCACTAGGGGAATGTTCTCATCAAATCAAATTCATGTATATTCTTGAAGTCTTCCTAAGAATATAAAATCCAAAAACATTAGAAAATCAAAAAATCAAAAAACATTCATAAAACCAAAAAATCCAAAAAACATTCAAAACATATCAAAATCCAAAAACAGGTCAAAAGGTCAGTCAAAAGTAAAAAAAAAGTTGTTATTGTCGAACTACTTTGTCTTTGAGTTTTGAACATAGGAAAGGTTGATTTTTGATCTTCCCCTGAGACACTTAGGTCAGTCCTTTAAGAGTCCATCATAATAAACTAACAACCCACATGTTCATATCTCATCAATAATCGAGTCTGTGTTAGTCGAACTACACGGTCTTTGCGTGTATAACATAGGCAAGCCTAATTTTTTGATCAACCCCAAAGGACCCTAGGATAGGTATTTAGGTTAGTATCTTGGTCAAAATTTTAGAAAACCCCAAAACATTTGAAAATTAAAAATCAAAACATTTGCAAAATCTCAAAAATTCTCAAAAAATACCAAAAACAACCTCATAACATTTCAAGAAAACATCAAAAACATCCAAATATTTGAAAAAATCCATCCACCCCATCTTCTTTCACCCACAATAAATATCACTCATAATAAATGGTCATCACCCTCAACCTTTGGTGAAACAATCAGAAACATGTGTAGCAGGTTACAAAGTGGAAAATCAAAACGTCAAAGTCTCGAGTCTAGGTCAGTAAGTAAACAAGTTAGTCAACTCTTTGTGTCAATAACCTATCATCCAATCAGTCCCAAATCAATCATCTGATGACATCATGTCCTAGGATGCATCCTTCCTACAATGGACATGAACATCAGACATCACCATAGTTTAGTCTCGGCTAGCGGTATTGAAGAACATTAGCTTGTTTGTTTACTTTGTCTTTGTCTTTCTGAATTATCTTATTGTGCTCATTTCGATGACCTCTCGATGATTTCCAAACAAATGGATTTAGAGAGAGAGGGAAGGGGGCAACGATCAATATCTTTTATCTGTTGTACTTGTTGGATATTCTTGTAATATAACCTTGGTCATGCATGCTTTGTTTAGGTATAGGGAGGATTTTTTAAGTGTCTTGTTGACCACATAGGAAGGCTTGACTTTCTATGTTTTGGTCTAAGATGTTTGGAATATCTAAACTGTATTTTGAACAAGGTTCCATGTGTTAGGTGTGAACATGAGTACTCCTATCTAATTGTTGAGTCAAAGTCCATCACACTAGGTGCAACGCCATCTTGGTTCTTTATACCTTGATGCATTGTGCCTATGTGTATTATCAAACATAAGGTAAATGGCCCTTTTAAAGTCCCAATTCCTGGTAAGCAAATCATCATCATCATCTCTTTTGACTTGTTGGATTCTCTTCTTTCTTCTATCTTCTTTCCGTGCTAACATGGTACCATGACAGTCAATCATCATCACTATTGCACCCATCCTACATCCACAAACTATCAGTATAATATACATCATATCATGACATATAGGAAACATTGATCATCTCACATGCATTGCATTTCATCATTCACATCATAATATAGATTGGTTATTCTAAGGATTTCATGAACCATACATTTGCATTCATTACATAAGCATAAAAGAATCATCACATAGGAATTATTAACTCATATCATGTACATCATCAAAGTATCCATTGCATCATCACTTATACATCATAATATCATTCATTTGCATCCATTACATAATCATATAACATCACATACATATCATCCATGGGAATCATCATATAAGCATTATCATACCATATCATGTCATATACATAAACATCATCATTAAATGCATCATCACATAGACATCATTATAAAAATGCATCATCACATTATATCATGTGCATCACATGACATCCATAAATGAATCACCATATCATACAAGAGAAAGATAATGAAAAAGATTGTATCTCATATATTTTATCATCATCATCATCCATTAAGTTCATAATATAGATCTGTTAGTCTAACCATTCACATATCATAACATTCACACATCATCATAAAAGTGCATAGAAAAGATACTGAAAAAGAAATGCATCCATAAATCACTGCATCACATCATAAGCATCATCTAGAAACATACATCACATTGCATCACATATAGACCATCACATATAGAAAGTAAAAACATCCATCCATAATGCATAAATAAGATAGAACACATCATACATCGGATCAAATCATCTCATATATTGTCAAAATAATAATACACTATCATGGTACAAAATCAAGATCAAATATTTGTGTACAATCGGTATAGTACAATCGCCCACAAGGCTATAAAAAACAAGCTCATGGATCTCAAAAAGAATAAATGTCTCTGATAAAGTAAAAGAGCTAGCCTTGCTGGCTACTCCCTTCGCCACCCAACCTCTCCCCATGCTCTTCTAGAGGCCTGTATCCAGTCTACTGTGAATAATATAGAATTTGTGCCACTTGAGGCACAACCTGGTGATAATGAACATGATAATACTCCACCTCTCAGACAACCTCTCAGTTTGCTTGCATGGATACTGTGCTCCGGGATGAGGATGCAACCATACTCTCTAATTGTTGTCTCCGACCCATCTCCTGTGCTACTTGTAGCTTAGCAGCTTGCCATTGCTGGATAGCTTGATCTCGCTCGACTGTCAAGGTTAGGACCTACTACCTTGCCTGGTCCCTCTCTGCTGTAAACACCTGAATCTAAGCATGTAGTTGTAAAATTTGACCATCCCTAGGGTCTAGCTATAGTGGTGGCTGGTCTTGATGACCATCTCTAGGAGGGTTCCCCTGCCTGTCCTATTCCTGATGACCATCCATGGGCTAATCCTGATGCTTGTCTCTAGGGGCATCCCTCTGACCTCTGTCCTACTCAGGCTCTTGCTTTGGCTGTCGTGGAGGTGTACCATCTCCCCCTCTGCCTTGCCCTTTTCCGCCATCCCCGTCACTGTTACCATCCCTGTTCCCTCTACCTCCTCGAACCCACCCCAACCCTACTAAACAACCTCTCGGTCTCCTTCACGACAATAGTGCTTCGAGTACTGTCAACCGAATTGGCAGATGAAACTAATCTCTGTAGGCCTGGGTCATCCTTGGGTCTGCTGGTCCCTAATCATAAGGCCATGGCTTGGTCACCAATTGCCTAAAAATCTATACTACCTCATCTATGGGAATGATGCAACCCTAGGTGGTCTCCCTTGTAGTATGTACGAAGATGGCCACGTACTGGTTATCAGGATGGTCCTAAGCATCCCCAAACTACCATGCTACCCTATTGGGAAGATATCTCTCAATCATCATATGCTCGCAGCCCTACATTAGATGGGTCCTGCCTGGCGAAAAATAATTGCTGAACATCATCATACCAGGCCAGAAACCCAAGATAAGGCCTCTAAGTGAAAATTGTTATCTCATCGATGACCCTCCTCTAGTGGAGGATGCCTACTACCCTTGTGTGTGAAAAGGTAAGTGCACCCCTATATCCCCAGATGACTAGGTCATCCGGCTCCATGTCTATCGATGTAACTCTCAAGGGGCAGAGCATTGCAATGTGCTCCCAAGCCCAAATGTGCAGCAGTGTGACTCCTGATTCGATGGCTCGGCTGTCACAATATGCAAACTCATGAAGATCATGATAAAGGGAGGCCAACATCACTGGCCCCCAAGCAAAGAACTCCCTCTATTGGAGCATCCACTTCCAAACAAGAGCCCATCTTGGGCTAAAATACCACTTGCGCTGATCTGGTGCCACGAGTCCCTAGATGATTGTAGCCACAATCAATTAGAAAGACGATACCTGACCTTTGTACTGCTCCAACTCGATTTGTCCCTTCAAGAAAATGATCTTGTCTAGGCCCATAATTTAGAAGCAATTGTCCCTACTAGAATCCACATCATAGATAACTCTCTCTTCATGGATAGGTAATCGCAGAATGCACCACATGTCCTCTAGCGTCACTGTGGCCTTGCCTGTCAGAAAGTGAAATGAAGATGTCTCACTATGCTAGCACTCCACCAATGCTAGTGCTTCGCCAATGCTAGCGCTTTGCCAATGCTATCATCATACCCAGGTGTGTCCTGATCACGGGGGCATAAGCAATGTACCATAATCCAATTGCCCCTAGGTGCTCTTGGAGTATCTCGTGTAAAGGAGGATCCTGGGTCAATCTGCTCAAAATGGAAGATCTATGCTCTCGCGAGTGGACCATCTCCATGTCCTCTCGCATCAAGAAAGTCATTGCGTCAAGTTTCATAAAAAAATGGGATCTTGTTTGAAGTTTGCGCAACCAAAACAACAAATGCGCCACTGTTTAGAACTCCTAAATTGCATCGTTGGAAGCCAAAAGGTTCCAAACTCCACCACCGCAACACAGTTTGACAACATTTCATTTTGACTCTTGGACCTAAATTCCAAATAGGACCATTGCAGGGCAACATTCAAGTGCAACACACTTTGAAAGCTAAACCCTAATTCTAAACTGCACCATCGTGGCACAACTTTCATCAACGATGTAGTTTAGGCCTGCGCGATGCCGATTTAGGGTTTTCAATGGTGCTATATAGCACCACTTGACTTTGTTGACTTCTAGACCCTAATTAATGCACTCAAAAATTAAAAAAAAGGTTGGGACAGGTTGACTTATCGCTGGTCTGGTGTCGAGAAGCCTCTAGAACACTCGCATGCGCTCGGAAATGTGTCATGGAAGCATGCGTTGTTCCATCTTGACTAGTCCTTAGAGCTCAAATCACAAGAATGTCAAAAGGCTAGGTGTGCAAATGAATTGGAAGTGGCTCCTCGAGGCCTATTTAAGCCTAAAAGTTAGATTTTTTGACTCTGTTTAGCCGTCGAGCTAGGGTTTTGGACCCTCAAGCCCGTTTTCGCCCAATTGAGGGTTTTTTTGCATTATTTTTTTTTCACATTTTTTGCACATTTTTGGCATCCCAAAGCCTTTCTGCACCTGTTGGGCACCTTGTTCTCCTTTTTCGTGAGATCACCCAAAAAATCAAAATTTTTGTCTAATCTCTCGAGGGGGGCAGTATAGTAGCATGTTTCTTCTTGTTGGGGCAACAATGGGGCATTTGAAAAAATTAATAAAATTTTGAATTTTTATCACAACAAATTATTCTTTGAACCAACACAACAGGTACATTGCGTCAAAGAGGGGAAAAATGTAGACATGGAAAATGTACCAATTGATCCCATACACTTGATCCTAATTTTACTAACACCGCTTCATCCTGAATCATCTCCTTTGCTAATTGTTTAATCGAATAATCCGCATTTGATTGAATTCATCACATTTCATCTCTTAATTAAATAAATCATTATTTATCTGATTAAGTCATCATCTCTTGTTGATTAAATAGATCATTTTATTTAATTAATCCTCTGGTCTTTCTTTAATTAAATAATTCACTTTATTTAATTAATCTCCAAGGTCATTCTATTAAATTAAATAAATCAATCTTTATTTAATTTAATCTAATCATCTCCTTTTTAATTAAATAAATCAAAATATTTATTTAATTAAGTCTAAATCATTTTCCTCTCATTTTGATTTATTTCAATCCAAAAGTCTAAGTCAAAATGGTCAAATAAACTAATCTCCTTTTAAAATTAATCAAATCCTAATTAATCTTAATCTTAATCACCAAATCCTCTAGATTTTTCAACTTTCTCATGAATATCATTTCAATTGATTTATTAAATCCTTAATTACTTTCAAAAAGGCATCAATGTTGGAATATTCTCCAAGTTTGAAAAATCCCTCCAAAAGGGTTTGTACATCCAACAACACATTTAAATCTCTTACATGTCCTTTTTCCTTGAGCCAAGTGGCATTAACTTCATTTTCTCCTCCCTCCAACATGTCATTTCATCAATTTTGAATTTCCACCTAATTGCATTTAATTGCACAATGACCAAAATGTGCTCCACCTTTGTCCACTCACATGTTGACAAGTGGCACTTGGTCATTGGTTGGTGTTTGATCCCACATTCATCCATTTCACCTCATCTTCCATCACTCTCATCTATAAATAAGAGACTCTCACTTTGATTTTGGATCCACAACTTCATTGAAAAATCACTAACTTCATATTTAGAGCTAATTTCATCCATTTCATCAAGTTTTCATAGTTTTCATGATTTCATAGCTAGGTTATGCCAAAATTTCATCAAGGAGCTTCAATCACCAACAAATCTTCATCAAGCTTACAAGGGATTGGGAAAGGACCATTTTCCACATCAAAATGACATCAATTCCCCCATGGGATTAAGAGTTTGCTTGCATTAGATAGGATTTGATAGTCTTTGATTGTGTTCTTCATTTCCATTTCTTATTTTGTGCATTTCAAATGAATTCTATGGGGAATGTTGATTTAACTTGCATAGTGATCTAATTGTGTGATTGTTTCTCATGTTTGTGCAGGTCTAACATCGACATTCACAATACTATCCATCATTTTATTACACATCTTACTATACATCTATAACTTATCCCCTCTTACATCTTCACACACTCTTACACATTCACCCTATCCAATTATTCATTACTCCTACGCTTGCATTTGTTCCCATGTATTTTCTATCCACTATGATCTAGTCCCTTTTCTATCTTGTGACTACTTTGTGTTCATGGGATTATCCCATCCTAGTTATTATTATTTTAATTAAAATGTGATCAACTTCCCACCTTTACCCTTCCCACCTAGGGTTGACCAAACACAAGTTTGCATAATATATGACTATGTCTTTATATTTAAATATATTCAATGCAATCATTATAATCATTGACTCATAAGGATAAATCATTTGCATCAACACAGTTTCAATTGGCACTTTAAATGAAATTTGGTGTTGCAAAGTCATTCTAGAAGAATTTGTATAGTTGAAGAGTGATGTTTTCAATATAATTCAAATTCAAAGGGGTTGATCAGGGTGTAGCATCTTTATGGCTTAATCATATGACAACCCTACTAAGGCATTCATCAATATCACTAGCCCTTACAGATATCAAGTTAATATTGAATAAATCAAGTTACCTTAGATGCAGTGAAGAAAAGTGTTTGCAAATTACACATTTCAAGTTTTATGGGTACAATATAAGTTTGTAGTCATATACCTATCACTTGAAAGGAAATCCAAGTGCAAAAACTCTTCCCTAATGAAAATCAATCAAGCGAGGGATATCAAAACTTTGTTTCAAATATTTTAACCTTTAAAGTTTCATTTAAGAATACACATGTAATTAGTTATTTTTAGATTTAAAAACTTAAACCACACACACACACCAAAGCATAGATCAATTTTATTACAGAAACAAGGCTATTGCATACAATATTCAACGTCTATGCTCTTGTAGATGTTGATTCAATGTGATACAAGTTCTAGAGTGAATCCGACAACATAATGAAATATATATATTACAATAGAATTATCAATACGACAAATGCATTGAGACATCAATATATACTTATCATACATGAGCATTGAACATTACCATGTGTCAAACTCTCAGTCTTTGCATGCATTCAAACCATGCACGAGTTCGAAGTGACCCAATTAGCAACTTTTCAAACATGCATGTAGATGCAAAATGCAACAACATGCAAGCACATGCAAGGCTTGAAACTCCAAAAATCAAGAAACCTCACATTTTAGGTGCCCCATAAAGAAAATCAAGTCAACTGCCAATTTAGAACTCACCCAAGACTCCTAGTCACTCTGAGTGACAACTTAGTCTTTTTTTAGCAAATTTTCCTTCCAAGATTTAGTCAAGTCAAACACATGACACATGGCATTATGGAGCTCCTCCTAGAGGTTTTCAAAATTTACAATGCTCAAATGAGCACTTAGGTGACAAGTTTCACCTTTCCTTGCTAAATTGCTTTATCAAAGAGAAACTTGCACACAAGTTGACCCCACCAATGCTTGCTTCTAAAATAAATTACCACTTGTCAACATAGCACACCTTTTGAAGGATTTAATCTTTGCTACTTCTCAATTGAACAACCATGTGACAAGTGTCACAATTTTTCTCTTCACACCTTGCACGTAGGATGCCAACTCTTTGCTGGGTCCCACAAAGTGACTTAGTAATTTGGAAACAATTATTTTTGCATTTAATAAATAAAATTAGCAAGTTAGGAGAAAATAATTAAATGATTAATCATGGGACTCACTAAGGTTGAGATACCTTAATCCCAAAATTCTCCCACTTTTCAAAGACCTTATAAAAGTCTCTATCACTGCTTAGGCTACAAGACCCATCAAATTAAGACATCGTCTGAACTTATTTGTGCTTACTGGCTTTGTTAATGAATATTCAACATTCACCAAAGTGTCCACCTTTTCCAAGTTAATCTTTTCCATCTTCCACCAAATAAAAAAAATGAAATTGCACATCAATGTGCTTTGTTTTGGAATGGAAAGTAGGATTCTTCGCTAAACATATAACACTATAGCTATCACAAGAGAAAGTAATCGGTCTTGTATCAAAACCAATATCTGAACATAGTCTCTTAAGCCAAATGAACTCTTTACAAGCTTAAGTTGCTACCATGTACTATGCTTTAGTAATGGACAAAGCAACTGCAACTTTATGCTTACTCATCTAGCTTATTGCACCACCAAACATCATGAAAACATATCCTCCAATGGATCTCTTGCTATCAATGTTACCCTCCCAATTAGAATCCAAATATCCATGACTTCTCATTGAATGTAGAGGTCTAGTAGGATAACCATGAACACACAGATCATACTTAGAAGTACACCACAAATACTTGAAAACTCTCTTTATCGCATCCCAATGCACCTGTCTAGGATTAGCCATAAACCAGCTAAGGACTCCCACTGCTTGGGCAATGTCTGACCTCATACATACCATAACATATGTCAAGTTTCCAACAACACTCACATAAGGAACTCTGGTCATGTCCTCCATCTTAGTAGGAGATTTTGGATTATCCTCCATAGAAAGCTTCATCCCCTAAACAACTGGAACAACCACTTGTCTATAAATAGTCATGCCAAATTTCTCCAACACAGAGTTCACATACTTTCTCTAGCTTAATCAAAGCTTTCTGTTAGCTCTATCTCTTTTGATCTCAATCCCTATAATATACCTCACTACACCCACATCTTTCATCTCAAACTGTGTTGACAACTGAGACTTCAAATATGAAATCTTACTTATTTCTATTCTCAATGAACAACATATCATCCACATATAGGACTATGATGAGAATGCAACCATTTTCAGCCTTATAATAGACACAATGGTTAGATTTAGATCTCAAAAATTCTAAGGACAACACATAGGTGTCAAACTTATGGTACCACATCCTAGGAGATTATTTTAGACCATACAAATATTTTCTCAACTTGCACACAAAATTATCTTTACCTTTCACAACAAAATGCTTTGGTTGTGACATGTAAATTTCCTCCTCCAAGTCACCATGAAGGAAAGTTATCTTCACATCCATTTTCTTGACTTCAAAGTCATAAGCTACTACAAGTGATAGAAAGAATTGAATAGATGTCAACTTAGCTACAAGAGAGAAAATATCCCCATAATTTATTCCCTCCACCTAGGAATATCCCTTTGTGACCAACCATGCCTTATACTTCTCAACACTACCATCAAGACCCATTTTCTTCTTGAACACCTATTTGTATCCAAAGGGTTTCTTTCCTTCTGGAAAGGGTATCAGATCCCATGTAGCATTATTCTTCAATGCTGCCATCTCTTCATTCATGGCTTCCATCCAAAAATATGCATCATGCATACCCATAACTGAGCTCTAATAGTCCTAAGCTCATTAGTGTTAGCAATCAAAACAAATATGCAACTAGAATCCAACATAGAATACCCAAATATTTTAGGTTGCCACCTTTCTCATGTAGACCTCCTCAACTGTTGAGGTTGAGGTTCTTTCTCTTCTTTAGAGCTTTCAAATCTACTAAAGCTCTCCTCCTCATCAAGTCCACCAAGAGTACGTAGTTCATCTTTCTTAGGAGTAGGTGGAATTTGAACTACTTTGGTGTAGTCATGAATGGAGGGTCCATAAATAACTATCCAACTGTGCAACTTAGAGTTGACACAATGAAACAAACATGGATCTTTATTGAATTATAAATATTACATGCATCACATGCCTCATGGGTGAATAACCAAGGCTCACAGGCCTGCTACAAGGGTATTCAACATTACAACTAGCTGAAGGCCTTATTAAAATCCCTTAATAAGGTTGATTGGAAAATCTATCTATCTAACTATCACCAACTGAATGACTACCTTCCAAATGATTGCAAATAACCTTAAATATGATTCCCCAATTCCAATAATGATTTGTGTCTGCCTCAAGGGTTTAAAAACCCTAAAGAATGGTCAAGCATGTAGGTGAACCTTAAAACATGAAAGATAATCCTTTGTGAAATGAAATGTATTGTGGATCTCCAAGAAAGATCCCCTTGGACCCAAAATTCTTGTATGATGTCTTGTTAGGCTTCACACACTCTGGAATAGGTTCGTACTATGAAATCTAGACTAGGTCGACCCCAAATGCTCTGACTGTGAATTACAGTGAAGTTTTGAGAGTGATAAATTTCTATAGACAAATGCAAATGATCTAAAATATGGATATGATGTAGATGACATTGTGTAGATGCTATATCCTTCTCCGCAAGATGAGAAATGGTAATGCAATGAATTACAAAATGAACTGCTAAAACTACTATTGAATGAAATGCAAGAAAATAAATGTTTTTAGTTGATACAATATTGCTTTACAACTAGGGATGATCCTGCATCAGACACTCTAAGTTGCAATAAAAGTGAGTCCCTAATTTTCTAGGGGCTAGAGGAAAACCAAAGTGGGCCACCTTAGCCTGATAATTCCATGATGAATTTTCCATTGGTCTACCTTTCCACTTCATCAAATATTCTTTGTACTGTTTGTTCCTAGTGCTCCTTTTGATTCTGATTTCCAAAATCTTCTCAATCTCCTTTGGTGGTTGATGTGGTAACTGCTCCTTCAAATTAACTTCATTGCTATTATGGTTTGATTGACCTTTGTGATAATCATAGATGTTTGCAACATTGAAAATAAGTGATATACCTAATGTCTCTGGTAACTCTACTTCCTATGAATTTGACATGGTCCAAACTTCCTCATCTTCAACTTATTATATGTCCCCATTGGAAATATCTCCTTCCTTAGGTATACCATCACTTCATCTCCAATAGAAAATTCCTTATGTCTTTTTTTCTCTTCTTCCTTCTCCTCATATTTATTGTTCATGTCTTCTAAGTGCTTTTAGACTTCACTATGCAATGTTTCCATGAGTCTTACAAACCCTTCCGCTTTTGCACTTATCTCATTTTCCATAATGATGCCTCTTAATTCTAGAAATCCTCTAGGATGCACATTTACAATCTCAAATGGCATCTTCCTTGTACTCTAGTTTATTGAATTATTGTATGCAAACTCTTCTTGTGGTAGAACTATATCCCAAGTTCCTCCTTTATCTCCAACCAAACATCTCAACAAGTTACCCAAACTCCTATTTACCACTTCTGTCTGTCCATCTATTTATGGGTGATATGTTGAATTGAACTTTAGATCTATCTTCATCTTCTTCCATAGTGTCCTCCAAAAGTATCCAATGAAATTGGTTTCCCTATCTAAAAATATACTCTAGTAATCCATGCAATCTCACAATCTCCTTGAAAAATAATTTAGCAACATGTACAACATCATTGGTCTTTTTGCAAGGAGTGAAATGTTCCATCTTAGAAAATCTGTCCATTACTACCATAATAGAATCATATCCTCACTATGTTCTTGGAAATCCCAATATGAAATCCATGCTTATATCTTCCCAAGGTCTCTTTGGTACAGTCTTGTACACCCCAAATATTCTCACTACTTCCTTTGCTACTTGGAAAATTCTAAAACTCCTAAATATAATTTTGCTAACATCCTTATATATCTATGGCTGCACCTCCATCACTAACACCAACAATTTGTTTTTAAACCCAATTTTCCACCTCTTGACAATCCTGCAAACCCCATGTCTTGATCTGTCTCTGGATGATTATATGCTGACTCCCAACTGTTGTCTATTCACACCAATGCTACATATATCCCTTCTTGGCTCAACACTTCTATTGCATTCCCACTTACATCACAATCAACTTGAAATACTTTGTCAAAATTAGGTAATGCTAACACTGGCTACTCTATTACCTTTGTCTTGAACAATTCAAAACTTCTTTGTGCTCCAGATGTCCACTTAAAGTCTTTCCTATCTTCACTCTTTATCTCTATCATAGGTGTACAAATGCTACTAAAGCTTATGATAAAATTCTGGTAAAAGCTTGCTAATCCATGGAATGATCTTACCTCTCCAATTTTTACTGGTGTATGTCACTCAACAATTTCTCTAACCTTCTTAAGGTCCATCTTCAATCCTTCAACAGAAAGAACAAAACCCACTGCTTTCAAATTATGATTACCATGTGTTATCCCACTACTTTCAAGTTAAAGGTTTATCATGTATTTATATTTTGGTTATAACTTAAGCTTTGCTAACTTTATTAGCTCCCACAAAGGTACTCAAAACCTTGTTGGGACTTGATGAGGTTCTCACAACCCAATCAAAATCCAATAATAAGTAAAAAATGTTATGCACTTAATCATAATATTGAGAAATTGCAAGACTTTTGGAGCTTCCCAAAGGTTCCAAAACCTTTATCAAAATTTGAAAAGGTTTTGAAAACCTCATCATCCTTTGACCAAGTATTCAAAACCAAATCTAGAGCTCACTTAATTTGAGATTTTTTTCAACATGGGTTCTCAAAAAGTTTTGAGAAATTTGAAGGTAATGACAAATCATTTCATAATTTCCTTAAGGTTTCAAAACCTTTGTTGGAACCCAATGAGGTTTCAATAACCTCAATTGAGGCCAAAAAAGTTACTTTTACAAATATTACATTATTTGAGGAACATTTCCAACAAAGTCTTTAGGATGATTATAAAGGATTCAAAATCTATCTATTTTAACTGGACGAGGTTCTCTGAACTAATGGATTCCATGAAACAATTTCATAACCATTCCTTTTTGAATTTTTAGAAAAAAGTGTTAGAAGATAATGTTGGACGAGAAAGCGTACACATGCCAAATTTAAGGTGCACCATTAATAATCCTCTCCCAAATTAAATTATATCGATAATAAATATTTTCATATCATTATTAAGGAGCCACATTGGTATGAAATCAATTGGGAATTACTGAGAGGTGAAGAAGGAGAGAACATGAAGCTTATAATTCCAGATACCATCACAACAACTACAATAAACAAAGTAAACGTACATACCATCTCTCTTTATAGTTTGAATTAAATAGAAGATATTGAATCAAGATTTAATCTATGAGATATAAACAAGGTACTAGAATTTGACAAGTAATTTGAAATTCCTATAAAGCCCTAATATTTCTCAGAGTTTCACACTTCTTGTGGTAAAATGAAATTCAAATACTTGGGGTATGAGAATTTATTAGGTTTGACTAGCGTCATCTTAGATATTGGAGACACTAAATTAGGGCATGTAAATCTACAAGAATTTTGGGAGAGAATTTGAAGATAAAATAGGGATCCTATTATGTAGACATTAATTGAAAGTGGTTTATTGTGATTAAATTGCATTCCCTATGGTCATACAATGTGTATATTTAGTTCTTGAATGCATCAACCACTGCAACTTGCGAACTTGAGAAGTAAGAAATAGTGACAGTAGGTTGGTGCTAAGGATGAATGGTGATACTTTCAATACTTGTCTTAGATTACCTCAAATCAATACCTTCATTACCATTGATTTTATGGTAGCCTACCAACATTATATTGAAAAGAAGGGCCAATGTAGGAATACGATTGATTGCCAATGGTTTAAAGTACCTAAGAAAGTTAAGTACCGATTTTCTAATGAGATGCATCAGTCTCATTTTGTAGATGAAATATTAGACATTATAGTCTTCCTATATAAATTAAAGGGAAATGAAAATAAACATTATTTTTAGGAATGGATATATTTGTTCATCATTATGATAATTCATGGGCAACAGTTCATTGAATAGGGTAATTTAACTAGTAACCAAATTCACATGGAAATTACTCACTTCCCACTACATAGGGATTTAATATGTCATCCTATCTTTTCTACGCCATTGATTGCATAAGGCCTTGGCCTAGAATCTTTCCACTAGGGGTCTCTAATGATTCTATCAAGATATATGATTATTAAAAATTGGTTACAATTGGAAAGGAGATACAAGAATTTCAAGAGGGTGAATGATGCCTTCATCATGAGAGTAACTAGAGAAATTCAAGGAGACATGGGTTTGAGGATAACCCATGAGGCATCTCAATTAATAAAAAATTATGGTAGTTATTTTATTCATTTTCAAAGATTCACTTATATAAGGATCAAAGGGTTTGATGGATTACCCAATAAACTACCAAAATATGCGAATGATAAATTTGTACTCATTGAAATATGTAGGTAGGTGGTTGAAGTTAACAAGAGGTGTCATGAAAGGAGAAAGGCATGGATACATTTTTCTATTGGCTTGTCACATTATTAATGTAATTCAATGCTTGATGGTTTGAACATCTAAAAAGCTTTGGTCAAATTCTCCATGCAATTATATGAAATAATATTCCCTTTTGATAGTCAGAATTTTGTAAAGTGTAAGATAGAATTTTGTCTCCACTAGGGTTTAGGACCTAGGGTACAACAATCTTATATACTTCACATTCAAGGATGACCCTAGAGATCTCACCCCAATTATGGAATGGAGGTAAGAGATCTGACAATAGGGTATCCTAGGGTGTGATTTTAGATTAGAAGAGGGGTTCACCACCAAGTTTAAACTTGGAAAAGATAATGACATGCAAGATGAAATGCAAAACCTCGTTTGATGCAAAATTGAACTAAATGACTTGAAAATGCTAGAAGAACAAAAAAAAGATACAAAACATAATGCGTGTACCTAGAAATGTGTTGAAGATCGAAAACAACTTTGAAATTCTGGAATTGCTAACTTTTTGACCTAGTGGGACTCATTGGCCATTTTGGGTGAATTAGTCTGAGTTTTGAATTTTTGCACAAGAGCAAGTTTCAGGAAAATGGGTATCCAAATCTACAAAGATCTACAAAAAACACCTATAGTGGAACTCATTCACCACTTGTGGCGAATGAGTCCAGTTTGACTTTTCTAGAAATTCAAAGTCTGGATCTACTCTTCTGTCTGCTGAATCTATTCCCCTAGGTTCTCAGATCCAAAACCTTGATTTTGGTGTTGTAGATGACCTTTTAGTGAATATTTTGACCTTGTAAATGGGGAGAAAATTCCAACAAGCTTGTAACCTAATCTTCAATGATCTTTCAAGCTCTAAGAGACCTACATATGCAATCACACAAAGAAAGAGAGATCTAGAAAATGTTGATTGTTAGGGAATGGGGGTTTGCCTTGGTCAAACCCCGTTTAGGTAATTAAACCAAATTATGAAACAATGAAACAAGGACATGAAACATGAAACATAGGAAATGAAACATGAAAAATGATACCTTGAACAATTCCTTGTAGATGATGTCTTGCAAATTTGCAACTTAACATGAAATGGCCATGAAGGATGTATATCTTGATCTTTGACAATAGGAATGGAGCAATGCTTGATCTTGGATCTTCAATGCTACATCACTGTTCTAGCTCAATAACATGCTTAATGCTTGATATTTTGACATGATGATGGATCTTGAATTGTTGCATCAATTAAAGAATAAATTTTCTCTTGAATTCCCTAGAAATGATCTTATGAAGTCTTCAAATGCCTAACCCTTGAGTGCTTGAATTGATAATAAGAATGTATGATGTTGTTTGGATGAAATGAGGATTTGCAAGATTTTTTATATAGGAAATCCACTCAAATGACCATTAATTTGATCCCCAAGGTTGACTTAGGAGAAATTTAAATTTAAAACCCACTTTTCCCACTCAAAGCATTAAAAATAGGCCAAGTGGAACTCATTCGTCATCCTGGGTGAATGGGTTCCATAGGGGCTATTTTTCATGCTAAAGTGTCGAGGAGTGAAGAAATTAGGTTTATATATTGATCTTGTCAGGTTTTTAATGAAAATATTCCTTGGGATGCACAATATGGGGTCATAGGGGCCTAGTAATTATGATATAAAGGTCATAAATGCAATAGGGCACCTATAGCTGCTAAATAGTGAGGAATTTGAAGATGATACAAACTAGAGTTTTGTGAAATTTTGTCTGTAGATTCTAAATATATTTTTTTCAAAATTAACCGACACCTCCTTTCCCATCTCCCCAAAACTGCTAGTTTTCAAACAACATTTTAAATAGCAGACCTACCTAACGCATAAATTTTTTCCATGAAGGATAAAATTATAATTCCTTTCTTAAATTCTGATTTGTAACTCTGATATTCGCTTCCAATTGGTTAGATGGCCATTTTATTAACATTTTATTTAATCAAGTTTCAAAGTCAAACCAACTGCAATTCAGACATAGCGCGACTGTATAACGCGTAACTTTTTTTGTATGTATCGTAATTCAAATTTATAGTTTTTGTTGGATCAAGGACTTCAATATCTGGTGCACTCATATTTTTCAATTTTTTTCTTGATAATCTACTATTTTTCCACATGTGCAGAACAAAGAGCTTGATTTTTCAGGGAAAAACCTACATTCACAAGAAATAAAAAATAAATATAATAATAAAATTAAATTTATTTAAAATTACACTTTTTGAGAAGCTTATAATAAGGACTCCATAATTACAAAAAATAAATTTTAAATGAATTCATTTGATCCCCCAAAATGTAAATCAAAAGTGCTTTTTTTTATCAAGATTTTGATAGGTGTAGAGGAGACTCCATTATAGGTATG
>VDFB02078998.1:0-18227 GCA_007258455.2 Sequoia sempervirens | reverse complement strand
TTGCTTTGGAATTTGGTTCGGACCTACCAATCCTAAAAATTCAACACAAAAAATGTCTTTAATAGCTTACCTTGCTTTTCCAAACTTCGCCCATGTGGCTGATGACTTTTTTTTTACCCAAAATTGATGAAATGAAAAGGGTTTGTAAAAGAGCTTCTCATCTTTCCACCAATATAAATTATACTTTACTTTGAATCTAATAAATTATTATTCATTTCTATTAGAATTAATGACTCAAAGTCCTATTGATAGGTCGATTGAAAACATCTATAGCTTTCAAACTATCACATTTTTTGAATCCAAAACATGTGTCACATTCTATGCTTTGCATACTATAGGATTTTAAAAAATGAATTTCATGAAGTTTTGACCAAGTTAAGGTGGTCAAACATACAAGTTTTTATATTTTTTAAAAAGTTGTAATGCACTGCAATTAATTATTTACTTGGAGTACCTTACAAAAAAATATGCATCACATCCTGATATGGAGTCCTTACTTATATCTAAAATCTTATAAAAAATATTATCATTTTATTATGGTTAGGTGGTCGTAAATACACCTACTTATTTTTTTTTCCCCTCGGAATTTAGTACCATCAGAGATTGAAATTTCAGATTTTCACCAAATAGATTTTTTTAAATAAACCTAGTAGTTTAAAAACTACATTCAATTTTCCACAAATTATATTCTTACATATTTTTGAAATAATATAGATAACTTATTCAATTTTTTATGTCAAGTTGCCTAACTCTGATTTTTCTAAATTTTCATTGCCACTTAAGGGCCTATTTTTTCTATGATGATCCTGCACATATCCATAATTAATGATAAATTGGACTTAATGTCACCTTGATCTAGTGTTGTGAGGTGTTTTACACATCCACATTAGGCCTTGGGCCCCTTTTAAGCTAAATTAACCTAACTTTTTTCTAATTTAATGTTGTAAAATTTATTTATTTACATCTTCACATTAAATTTTGGAGGCTTGCAAATCGAGTGGACCTAATCTAGTGTTGTAGGCTAATCCACAAAGCTAGTTTACAATTTCTGGGAGATTCTGATATTTGCTAAAATCACATATTTTTAGAAAATATAATGATTTAAGCCTTAAAAATTTCCATTTAAATAATTCTAATTGAATAGGGCTTGATCAAACTACCTTAGATCAAACCCCCTTGGATAGAACCCCGCAAGTTTTAAACCATACCTATAACAGAGTCTCCTTTACACCTATCAAAATGCTGATAAAAAACCACTTTTGATTTACTTTTTGGGGGATCAAATGAATTCATTTAAAATTTATTTGTGTAAGTGTGTAGTCCTTATTATAAGCTTCTCAAAAAGTGTAATTTTAAATAAATTTAATTTTATTATTATATTTATTTTTTATTTCTTGTGAATGTAGGTTTTTCTCTGAAAATCAAGCTCTCTATTATGCACATGTGGAAAAATAGTAGATTATCAGGAAAAAAATTGAAAAATATGAGTGCACCAGATATTGAAGTCCTTGATCCAACAAAAACTATAAATTTGAATTACGATACATACAAAAAAAGTTACGCGTTATACAGTCGCGCTATGTTTGAATTACAGTTGGTTTGACTTTGAAACTTGATTAAATAAAAAATATTTAATAAAAAAATATCTAACCAAGTGGAAGCACTAGATATCAAAGTTACAAATCTAAATTTGAAAGAATTATAATTTTATCCTTCATGGAAAAAAATTTATGCGTTATACGGTGAGTCACTATTTAAAAATGTTGTTTTCTGAAAAAAACTAGTTTTGAGGGAGATGGAAAAGGAAGTGCAATCTGATTCCAAAAATTTTGAAAAAAATATATTTAGAATCTACAGACAAAATTTCACAAAACTCTAGTTTGTATCATCTTCAAATTCCTCACTATTTAGCAGCTATAGGTGCCCTATTGCATTTATGACCTTTATATCATAATTACTAGGCCCCTATGACCCCATATTGTGCATCCCAAGGAATATTTTCATTAAAAACCTGACAAGATCAATATATAAACCTAATTTCTTCACTCCTCGACACTTTAGCATGAAAAATAGCCCCTATGGAACCCATTCACCCAGGATGACGAATGAGTTCCACTTGGCCTATTTTTAATGCTTTGAGTGGGAAAAGTGGGTTTTAAATTTAAATTTCTCCTAAGTCAACCTTGGGGATCAAATTAATGGTCATTTGAGTGGATTTCCTATATAAAAAATCTTGCAAATCCTCATTTCATCCAAACAACATCATACATTCTTATTATCAATTCAAGCACTCAAGGGTTAGGCATTTGAAGACTTCATAAGATCATTTCTAAGGAATTCAAGAGAAAATTTATTCTTTAATTGATGCAACAATTCAAGATCCATCATCATGTCAAAATATCAAGCATTAAGCATGTTATTGAGCTAGAACAGTGATGTAGCATTGAAGATCCAAGATCAAGCATTGCTCCATTCCTATTGTCAAAGATCAAGATATACATCCTTCATGGCCATTTCATGTTAAGTTGCAAATTTGCAAGACATCATCTACAAGGAATTGTTCAAGGTATCATTTTTCATGTTTCATTTCCTATGTTTCATGTTTCATGTCCTTGTTTCATTGTTTCATAATTTGGTTTAATTACCTAAACGGGGTTTGACCAAGGCAAACCCCCATTCCCTAACAATCAACATTTTCTAGATCTCTCTTTCTTTGTGTGATTGCATATGTAGGTCTCTTAGAGCTTGAAAGATCATTGAAGATTAGGTTACAAGCTTGTTGGAATTTTCTCCCCATTTACAAGGTCAAAATATTCACTAAAAGGTCATCTACAACACCAAAATCAAGGTTTTGGATCTGAGAACCTAGGGGAATAGATTCAGCAGACAGAAGAGTAGATCCAGACTTTGAATTTCTAGAAAAGTCAAACTGGACTCATTCGCCACAAGTGGTGAATGAGTTCCACTATAGGTGTTTTTTGTAGATCTTTGTAGATTTGGATACCCATTTTCCTGAAACTTGCTCTTGTGCAAAAATTCAAAACTCAGACTAATTCACCCAAAATGGCCAATGAGTCCCACTAGGTCAAAAAGTTAGCAATTCCAGAATTTCAAAGTTGTTTTCGATCTTCAACACATTTCTAGGTACACGCATTATGTTTTGTATCTTTTTTTTGTTCTTCTAGCATTTTCAAGTCATTTAGTTCAATTTTGCATCAAACGAGGTTTTGCATTTCATCTTGCATGTCATTATCTTTTCCAAGTTTAAACTTGGTGGTGAACCCCTCTTCTAATCTAAAATCACACCCTAGGATACCCTATTGTCAGATCTCTTACCTCCATTCCATAATTGGGGTGAGATCTCTAGGGTCATCCTTGAATGTGAAGTATATAAGATTGTTGTACCCTAGGTCCTAAACCCTAGTGGAGACAAAATTATATCTTACACTTTACAAAATTCTGACTATCAAAAGGGAATATCATTTCATATAATTGCATGGAGAATTTGACCAAAGCTTTTTAGATGTTCAAACCATCAAACATTGAATTACATTAATAATGTGACAAGCCAATAGAAAAATGTATCCATGCCTTTCTCCTTTCATGACACCTCTTGTTAACTTCAACCACCTACCTACATATTTCAATGAGTACAAATTTATCATTCGCATATTTTGGTAGTTTATTGGGTAATCCATCAAACCCTTTGATCCTTATATAAGTGAATCTTTGAAAATGAATAAAATAACTACCATAATTTTTTATTAATTGAG
The DNA here is from genome assembly GCA_007258455.2 of Sequoia sempervirens. Classification (NCBI taxonomy): domain Eukaryota; kingdom Viridiplantae; phylum Streptophyta; class Pinopsida; order Cupressales; family Cupressaceae; genus Sequoia; species Sequoia sempervirens. Next base: position 14,454 of record VDFB02078998.1, on the reverse strand, counting down.
ATGCCTCATGGGTTATCCTCAAACCCATGTCTCCTTGAATTTCTCTAGTTACTCTCATGATGAAGGCATCATTCACCCTCTTGAAATTCTTGTATCTCCTTTCCAATTGTAACCGATTTTTAATAATCATATATCTTGATAGAATCATTAGAGACCCCTAGTGGAAAGATTCTAGGCCAAGGCCTTATGCAATCAATGGCGTAGAAAAGATAGGATGACATATTAAATCCCTATGTAGTGGGAAGTGAGTAATTTCCATGTGAATTTGGTTACTAGTTAAATTACCCTATTCAATGAACTGTTGCCCATGAATTATCATAATGATGAACAAATATATCCATTCCTAAAAATAATGTTTATTTTCATTTCCCTTTAATTTATATAGGAAGACTATAATGTCTAATATTTCATCTACAAAATGAGATTGATGCATCTCATTAGAAAATTGGTACTTAACTTTCTTAGGTACTTTAAACCATTGGCAATCAATCGTATTCCTACATTGGCCCTTCTTTTCAATATAATGTTGGTAGGCTACCATAAAATCAATGGTAATGAAGGTATTGATTTGAGGTAATCTAAGACAAGTATTGAAAGTATCACCATTCATCCTTACCACCAACCTACTGTCACTATTTCTTACTTCTCAAGTTTGCAAGTTGCAGTGGTTGATGCATTCAAGAACTAAATATACACATTGTATGACCATAGGGAATGCAATTTAATCACAATAAACCACTTTCAATTAATGTCTACGTAATAGGATCCCTATTTTATCTTCAAATTCTCTCCCAAAATTCTTGTAGATTTACATGCCCTAATTTAGTGTCTCCAATATCTAAGATGACACTAGTCAAACCTAATAAATTCTCATACCCCAAGTATTTGAATTTCATTTTACCACAAGAAGTGTGAAACTCTGAGAAATATTAGGGCTTTATAGGAATTTCAAATTACTTTTCAAATTCTAGTACCTTGTTTATATCTCATAGATTAAAACTTGATTCAATATCTTCTATTTAATTCAAACTATAAAGAGAGATGGTATGTATGTTTACTTTGTTTATTGTAGTTGTTGTGATGGTATATGGAATTATAAGCTTCATGTTCTCTCCTTCTTCACCTCTCAGTAATTCCCAATTGATTTCATACCAATGTGGCTCCTTAATAATGACATGAAAATATTTATTATTGATATAATTTAATTTGGGAGAGGATTATTAATGGTGCACCTTAAATTTGGCATGTGTATGCTTTCTCGTCCAACATTAACTTCTAACACTTTTTCTAAAAATTCAAAAAGGAATGGTTATGAAATTGTTTCAGGGAATCCATTAGTTCAGAGAACCTCGTCCAGTTAAAATAGACAGATTTTGAATCCTTTATAATCATCCTAAAGACTTTGTTGGAAATGTTCCTAAAATAATGTAATATTTGTAAAAGTAACTTTTTTGGCCTCAATTGAGGTTATTGAAACCTCATTGGATTCCAACAAAGGTTTCGAAACCTTAAGGAAATTATGAAATGATTTGTCATTACCTTCAAATTTCTCAAAACTTTTTGAGAACCCATGTTGAAAAAAATCTCAAATTAAGTGAGCTCTAGATTTGGTTTTGAATACTTGGTCAAAGGATGATGAGGTTTTCAAAACCTTTTCAAATTTTGATAAAGGTTTTGGAACCTTTGGGAAGCTCCAAAAGTCTTGCAATTTCTAAATATTATGATTAAGTGCATAACATTTTTTACTTATTATTGGATTTTGATTGGGTTGTGAGAACCTCATCAAGTCCCAACAAGGTTTTGAGTACCTTTGTGGGAGCTAATAAAGTTAGCAAAGCTTAAGTTATAACCAAAATATAAATAAATGATAAACCTTTAACTTGAAAGTAGTGGGATAACACATGGTAATGATAATTTGAAAGTAGTGGGCTTTGTTCTTTCTGTTGAAGGATTGAAGATGGACCCTAAGAAGGTTAGAGCAATTGTTGAGTGGCATACACCAGTAAAAATTGGAGAGGTAAGATCATTCCATGGATTAGCAAGTTTTTACTAGAATTTTATCATAAGCTTTAGTAGCATTTGTACACCTATGATAGAGATAATGAGCGGAGATAGGAAAGACTTTAAGTAGACATTTGGAGCACAAAGAAGTTTTGAATTGTTCAAGACAAAGGTAATAGAGTAGCCAGTGTTAGCATTACCTAATTTTGACAAAGTATTTCAAGTTGATTGTGATGTAAGTGGGAATGCAATAGGAGAAGTGTTGAGCCAAGAAGGGATATATGTAGCTTATTTCAGTGAGAATTTGAATAATGCTAGAAGAAGATATTTGGTTTATGATCAAGAATTCTATGCCATAATTCAAGCCTTGAAGAAGTGGATACATTATTTTTTTCTTAAGGAGTTTGTGTTGTATATTAATCATCAAGCTTTGCAGTATTTGATTGAATTCAAGGGAAGTTGAACTAGAGACATATGATATGGGTTGAGTTCTTGCAGAGTTATACATTTGTGTTGAAGCATAGGAGTGGAAAGTCAAACAAAGTTGCAGACACATTAAGCAAGAGAAGGAATTTGTTGACATAGATGATATTAAAAGTATTGGGTTTTAAGGAACTAAAACATATTTATGGGGATGATCTATATTTTTGTCAAAGCATAGAGAGAATTTAAAGGAAGTTAGTAATGACAAACTGGAGCCAATGGTTGGATTATTTCATTTAGGAAGGTATGTTGTTCAATGGAAATCATTTTTGCATTATGAAGAGTTCCATGAGGGAGAATTTGATTAAGGAGAAGCATAGTGGAAGATTAGTAGGGTATTTTGGAGTTGATAATATAGTAGGTTTGGTGAGTGAACATAATTTTTGGCCACAGATATATAAGGATGTTAGCAAGTATATTTAGAGTTGCAGAATTTTTCAAGTAGCAAAAGGAAGTAGTCAGAATATTTGATTGTACAAAAATTTGACAATACCAGAGAGACCTTGGGAAGATATAAGCATGGATTTCATATTCATATTTCCTAGAACACAGTGAGGATATGATTTTGTAATGGTAGTAATGAACAGATTCTCTAAGATGGAACATTTCACTCCTTGCAAAAAGACCAATGATGTTGTACATGTTGCTAAATTATTTTTCAAGGAGATTGTGAGATTGCATGGATTACTAGAGTATATTTTTAGATAGGGAAACCAATTTCATTGGATACTTTTGGAGGACACTATGGAAGAAGATGAAGATAGATCTAAAGTTCAATTCAACATATCACCCATAAATAGATGGACAGACAGAAGTGGTAAATAGGAGTTTGGGTAACTTGTTGAGATGTTTGGTTGGAGATAAAGGAGGAACTTGGGATATAGTTCTACCACAAGAAGAGTTTGCATACAATAATTCAATAAACTAGAGTACAAGGAAGATGCCATTTGAGATTGTAAATGTGCATCCTAGAGGATTTCTAGAATTAAGAGGCATCATTATGGAAAATGAGATAAGTGCAAAAGCGGAAGGGTTTGTAAGACTCATGGAAACATTGCATAGTGAAGTCTAAAAGCACTTAGAAGACATGAACAATAAATATGAGGAGAAGGAAGAAGAGAAAAAAAGACATAAGGAATTTTCTATTGGAGATGAAGTGATGGTATACCTAAGGAAGGAGATATTTCCAATGGGGACATATAATAAGTTGAAGATGAGGAAGTTTGGACCATGTCAAATTCATAGGAAGTAGAGTTACCAGAGACATTAGGTATATCACTTATTTTCAATGTTGCAAACATCTATGATTATCACAAAGGTCAATCAAACCATAATAGCAATGAAGTTAATTTGAAGGAGCAGTTACCACATCAACCACCAAAGGAGATTGAGAAGATTTTGGAAATCAGAATCAAAAGGAGCACTAGGAACAAACAGTACAAAGAATATTTGATGAAGTGGAAAGGTAGACCAATGGAAAATTCATCATGGAATTATCAGGCTAAGGTGGCCCACTTTGGTTTTCCTCTAGCCCCTAGAAAATTAGGGACTCACTTTTATTGCAACTTAGAGTGTCTGATGCAGGATCATCCCTAGTTGTAAAGCAATATTGTATCAACTAAAAACATTTATTTTCTTGCATTTCATTCAATAGTAGTTTTAGCAGTTCATTTTGTAATTCATTGCATTACCATTTCTCATCTTGCGGAGAAGGATATAGCATCTACACAATGTCATCTACATCATATCCATATTTTAGATCATTTGCATTTGTCTATAGAAATTTATCACTCTCAAAACTTCACTGTAATTCACAGTCAGAGCATTTGGGGTCGACCTAGTCTAGATTTCATAGTACGAACCTATTCCAGAGTGTGTGAAGCCTAACAAGACATCATACAAGAATTTTGGGTCCAAGGGGATCTTTCTTGGAGATCCACAATACATTTCATTTCACAAAGGATTATCTTTCATGTTTTAAGGTTCACCTACATGCTTGACCATTCTTTAGGGTTTTTAAACCCTTGAGGCAGACACAAATCATTATTGGAATTGGGGAATCATATTTAAGGTTATTTGCAATCATTTGGAAGGTAGTCATTCAGTTGGTGATAGTTAGATAGATAGATTTTCCAATCAACCTTATTAAGGGATTTTAATAAGGCCTTCAGCTAGTTGTAATGTTGAATACCCTTGTAGCAGGCCTGTGAGCCTTGGTTATTCACCCATGAGGCATGTGATGCATGTAATATTTATAATTCAATAAAGATCCATGTTTGTTTCATTGTGTCAACTCTAAGTTGCACAGTTGGATAGTTATTTATGGACCCTCCATTCATGACTACACCAAAGTAGTTCAAATTCCACCTACTCCTAAGAAAGATGAACTACGTACTCTTGGTGGACTTGATGAGGAGGAGAGCTTTAGTAGATTTGAAAGCTCTAAAGAAGAGAAAGAACCTCAACCTCAACAGTTGAGGAGGTCTACATGAGAAAGGTGGCAACCTAAAATATTTGGGTATTCTATGTTGGATTCTAGTTGCATATTTGTTTTGATTGCTAACACTAATGAGCTTAGGACTATTAGAGCTCAGTTATGGGTATGCATGATGCATATTTTTGGATGGAAGCCATGAATGAAGAGATGGCAGCATTGAAGAATAATGCTACATGGGATCTGATACCCTTTCCAGAAGGAAAGAAACCCTTTGGATACAAATAGGTGTTCAAGAAGAAAATGGGTCTTGATGGTAGTGTTGAGAAGTATAAGGCATGGTTGGTCACAAAGGGATATTCCTAGGTGGAGGGAATAAATTATGGGGATATTTTCTCTCTTGTAGCTAAGTTGACATCTATTCAATTCTTTCTATCACTTGTAGTAGCTTATGACTTTGAAGTCAAGAAAATGGATGTGAAGATAACTTTCCTTCATGGTGACTTGGAGGAGGAAATTTACATGTCACAACCAAAGCATTTTGTTGTGAAAGGTAAAGATAATTTTGTGTGCAAGTTGAGAAAATATTTGTATGGTCTAAAATAATCTCCTAGGATGTGGTACCATAAGTTTGACACCTATGTGTTGTCCTTAGAATTTTTGAGATCTAAATCTAACCATTGTGTCTATTATAAGGCTGAAAATGGTTGCATTCTCATCATAGTCCTATATGTGGATGATATGTTGTTCATTGAGAATAGAAATAAGTAAGATTTCATATTTGAAGTCTCAGTTGTCAACACAGTTTGAGATGAAAGATGTGGGTGTAGTGAGGTATATTATAGGGATTGAGATCAAAAGAGATAGAGCTAACAGAAAGCTTTGATTAAGCTAGAGAAAGTATGTGAACTCTGTGTTGGAGAAATTTGGCATGACTATTTATAGACAAGTGGTTGTTCCAGTTGTTTAGGGGATGAAGCTTTCTATGGAGGATAATCCAAAATCTCCTACTAAGATGGAGGACATGACCAGAGTTCCTTATGTGAGTGTTGTTGGAAACTTGACATATGTTATGGTATGTATGAGGTCAGACATTGCCCAAGCAGTGGGAGTCCTTAGCTGGTTTATGGCTAATCCTAGACAGGTGCATTGGGATGCGATAAAGAGAGTTTTCAAGTATTTGTGGTGTACTTCTAAGTATGATCTGTGTGTTCATGGTTATCCTACTAGACCTCTACATTCAATGAGAAGTCATGGATATTTGGATTCTAATTGGGAGGGTAACATTGATAGCAAGAGATCCATTGGAGGATATGTTTTCATGATGTTTGGTGGTGCAATAAGCTAGATGAGTAAGCATAAAGTTGCAGTTGCTTTGTCCATTACTAAAGCATAGTACATGGTAGCAACTTAAGCTTGTAAAGAGTTCATTTGGCTTAAGAGACTATGTTCAGATATTGGTTTTGATACAAGACCGATTACTTTCTCTTGTGATAGCTATAGTGTTATATGTTTAGCGAAGAATCCTACTTTCCATTCCAAAACAAAGCACATTGATGTGCAATTTCATTTTTTTTATTTGGTGGAAGATGGAAAAGATTAACTTGGAAAAGGTGGACACTTTGGTGAATGTTGAATATTCATTAACAAAGCCAGTAAGCACAAATAAGTTCAGACGATGTCTTAATTTGATGGGTCTTGTAGCCTAAGCAGTGATAGAGACTTTTATAAGGTCTTTGAAAAGTGGGAGAATTTTGGGATTAAGGTATCTCAACCTTAGTGAGTCCCATGATTAATCATTTAATTATTTTCTCCTAACTTGCTAATTTTATTTATTAAATGCAAAAATAATTGTTTCCAAATTACTAAGTCACTTTGTGGGACCCAGCAAAGAGTTGGCATCCTACGTGCAAGGTGTGAAGAGAAAAATTGTGACACTTGTCACATGGTTGTTCAATTGAGAAGTAGCAAAGATTAAATCCTTCAAAAGGTGTGCTATGTTGACAAGTGGTAATTTATTTTAGAAGCAAGCATTGGTGGGGTCAACTTGTGTGCAAGTTTCTCTTTGATAAAGCAATTTAGCAAGGAAAGGTGAAACTTGTCACCTAAGTGCTCATTTGAGCATTGTAAATTTTGAAAACCTCTAGGAGGAGCTCCATAATGCCATGTGTCATGTGTTTGACTTGACTAAATCTTGGAAGGAAAATTTGCTAAAAAAAGACTAAGTTGTCACTCAGAGTGACTAGGAGTCTTGGGTGAGTTCTAAATTGGCAGTTGACTTGATTTTCTTTATGGGGCACCTAAAATGTGAGGTTTCTTGATTTTTGGAGTTTCAAGCCTTGCATGTGCTTGCATGTTGTTGCATTTTGCATCTACATGCATGTTTGAAAAGTTGCTAATTGGGTCACTTCGAACTCGTGCATGGTTTGAATGCATGCAAAGACTGAGAGTTTGACACATGGTAATGTTCAATGCTCATGTATGATAAGTATATATTGATGTCTCAATGCATTTGTCGTATTGATAATTCTATTGTAATATATATATTTCATTATGTTGTCGGATTCACTCTAGAACTTGTATCACATTGAATCAACATCTACAAGAGCATAGACGTTGAATATTGTATGCAATAGCCTTGTTTCTGTAATAAAATTGATCTATGCTTTGGTGTGTGTGTGTGGTTTAAGTTTTTAAATCTAAAAATAACTAATTACATGTGTATTCTTAAATGAAACTTTAAAGGTTAAAATATTTGAAACAAAGTTTTGATATCCCTCGCTTGATTGATTTTCATTAGGGAAGAGTTTTTGCACTTGGATTTCCTTTCAAGTGATAGGTATATGACTACAAACTTATATTGTACCCATAAAACTTGAAATGTGTAATTTGCAAACACTTTTCTTCACTGCATCTAAGGTAACTTGATTTATTCAATATTAACTTGATATCTGTAAGGGCTAGTGATATTGATGAATGCCTTAGTAGGGTTGTCATATGATTAAGCCATAAAGATGCTACACCCTGATCAACCCCTTTGAATTTGAATTATATTGAAAACATCACTCTTCAACTATACAAATTCTTCTAGAATGACTTTGCAACACCAAATTTCATTTAAAGTGCCAATTGAAACTGTGTTGATGCAAATGATTTATCCTTATGAGTCAATGATTATAATGATTGCATTGAATATATTTAAATATAAAGACATAGTCATATATTATGCAAACTTGTGTTTGGTCAACCCTAGGTGGGAAGGGTAAAGGTGGGAAGTTGATCACATTTTAATTAAAATAATAATAACTAGGATGGGATAATCCCATGAACACAAAGTAGTCACAAGATAGAAAAGGGACTAGATCATAGTGGATAGAAAATACATGGGAACAAATGCAAGCGTAGGAGTAATGAATAATTGGATAGGGTGAATGTGTAAGAGTGTGTGAAGATGTAAGAGGGGATAAGTTATAGATGTATAGTAAGATGTGTAATAAAATGATGGATAGTATTGTGAATGTCGATGTTAGACCTGCACAAACATGAGAAACAATCACACAATTAGATCACTATGCAAGTTAAATCAACATTCCCCATAGAATTCATTTGAAATGCACAAAATAAGAAATGGAAATGAAGAACACAATCAAAGACTATCAAATCCTATCTAATGCAAGCAAACTCTTAATCCCATGGGGGAATTGATGTCATTTTGATGTGGAAAATGGTCCTTTCCCAATCCCTTGTAAGCTTGATGAAGATTTGTTGGTGATTGAAGCTCCTTGATGAAATTTTGGCATAACCTAGCTATGAAATCATGAAAACTATGAAAACTTGATGAAATGGATGAAATTAGCTCTAAATATGAAGATAGTGATTTTTCAATGAAGTTGTGGATCCAAAATCAAAGTGAGAGTCTCTTATTTATAGATGAGAGTGATGGAAGATGAGGTGAAATGGATGAATGTGGGATCAAACACCAACCAATGACCAAGTGCCACTTGTCAACATGTGAGTGGACAAAGGTGGAGCACATTTTGGTCATTGTGCAATTAAATGCAATTAGGTGGAAATTCAAAATTGATGAAATGACATGTTGGAGGGAGGAGAAAATGAAGTTAATGCCACTTGGCTCAAGGAAAAAGGACATGTAAGAGATTTAAATGTGTTGTTGGATGTACAAACCCTTTTGGAGGGATTTTTCAAACTTGGAGAATATTCCAACATTGATGCCTTTTTGAAAGTAATTAAGGATTTAATAAATCAATTGAAATGATATTCATGAGAAAGTTGAAAAATCTAGAGGATTTGGTGATTAAGATTAAGATTAATTAGGATTTGATTAATTTTAAAAGGAGATTAGTTTATTTGACCATTTTGACTTAGACTTTTGGATTGAAATAAATCAAAATGAGAGGAAAATGATTTAGACTTAATTAAATAAATATTTTGATTTATTTAATTAAAAAGGAGATGATTAGATTAAATTAAATAAAGATTGATTTATTTAATTTAATAGAATGACCTTGGAGATTAATTAAATAAAGTGAATTATTTAATTAAAGAAAGACCAGAGGATTAATTAAATAAAATGATCTATTTAATCAACAAGAGATGATGACTTAATCAGATAAATAATGATTTATTTAATTAAGAGATGAAATGTGATGAATTCAATCAAATGCGGATTATTCGATTAAACAATTAGCAAAGGAGATGATTCAGGATGAAGCGGTGTTAGTAAAATTAGGATCAAGTGTATGGGATCAATTGGTACATTTTCCATGTCTACATTTTTCCCCTCTTTGACGCAATGTACCTGTTGTGTTGGTTCAAAGAATAATTTGTTGTGATAAAAATTCAAAATTTTATTAATTTTTTCAAATGCCCCATTGTTGCCCCAACAAGAAGAAACATGCTACTATACTGCCCCCCTCGAGAGATTAGACAAAAATTTTGATTTTTTGGGTGATCTCACGAAAAAGGAGAACAAGGTGCCCAACAGGTGCAGAAAGGCTTTGGGATGCCAAAAATGTGCAAAAAATGTGAAAAAAAAATAATGCAAAAAAACCCTCAATTGGGCGAAAACGGGCTTGAGGGTCCAAAACCCTAGCTCGACGGCTAAACAGAGTCAAAAAATCTAACTTTTAGGCTTAAATAGGCCTCGAGGAGCCACTTCCAATTCATTTGCACACCTAGCCTTTTGACATTCTTGTGATTTGAGCTCTAAGGACTAGTCAAGATGGAACAACGCATGCTTCCATGACACATTTCCGAGCGCATGCGAGTGTTCTAGAGGCTTCTCGACACCAGACCAGCGATAAGTCAACCTGTCCCAACCTTTTTTTTAATTTTTGAGTGCATTAATTAGGGTCTAGAAGTCAACAAAGTCAAGTGGTGCTATATAGCACCATTGAAAACCCTAAATCGGCATCGCGCAGGCCTAAACTACATCGTTGATGAAAGTTGTGCCACGATGGTGCAGTTTAGAATTAGGGTTTAGCTTTCAAAGTGTGTTGCACTTGAATGTTGCCCTGCAATGGTCCTATTTGGAATTTAGGTCCAAGAGTCAAAATGAAATGTTGTCAAACTGTGTTGCGGTGGTGGAGTTTGGAACCTTTTGGCTTCCAACGATGCAATTTAGGAGTTCTAAACAGTGGCGCATTTGTTGTTTTGGTTGCGCAAACTTCAAACAAGATCCCATTTTTTTATGAAACTTGACGCAATGACTTTCTTGATGCGAGAGGACATGGAGATGGTCCACTCGCGAGAGCATAGATCTTCCATTTTGAGCAGATTGACCCAGGATCCTCCTTTACACGAGATACTCCAAGAGCACCTAGGGGCAATTGGATTATGGTACATTGCTTATGCCCCCGTGATCAGGACACACCTGGGTATGATGATAGCATTGGCAAAGCGCTAGCATTGGCGAAGCACTAGCATTGGTGGAGTGCTAGCATAGTGAGACATCTTCATTTCACTTTCTGACAGGCAAGGCCACAGTGACGCTAGAGGACATGTGGTGCATTCTGCGATTACCTATCCATGAAGAGAGAGTTATCTATGATGTGGATTCTAGTAGGGACAATTGCTTCTAAATTATGGGCCTAGACAAGATCATTTTCTTGAAGGGACAAATCGAGTTGGAGCAGTACAAAGGTCAGGTATCGTCTTTCTAATTGATTGTGGCTACAATCATCTAGGGACTCGTGGCACCAGATCAGCGCAAGTGGTATTTTAGCCCAAGATGGGCTCTTGTTTGGAAGTGGATGCTCCAATAGAGGGAGTTCTTTGCTTGGGGGCCAGTGATGTTGGCCTCCCTTTATCATGATCTTCATGAGTTTGCATATTGTGACAGCCGAGCCATCGAATCAGGAGTCACACTGCTGCACATTTGGGCTTGGGAGCACATTGCAATGCTCTGCCCCTTGAGAGTTACATCGATAGACATGGAGCCGGATGACCTAGTCATCTGGGGATATAGGGGTGCACTTACCTTTTCACACACAAGGGTAGTAGGCATCCTCCACTAGAGGAGGGTCATCGATGAGATAACAATTTTCACTTAGAGGCCTTATCTTGGGTTTCTGGCCTGGTATGATGATGTTCAGCAATTATTTTTCGCCAGGCAGGACCCATCTAATGTAGGGCTGCGAGCATATGATGATTGAGAGATATCTTCCCAATAGGGTAGCATGGTAGTTTGGGGATGCTTAGGACCATCCTGATAACCAGTACGTGGCCATCTTCGTACATACTACAAGGGAGACCACCTAGGGTTGCATCATTCCCATAGATGAGGTAGTATAGATTTTTAGGCAATTGGTGACCAAGCCATGGCCTTATGATTAGGGACCAGCAGACCCAAGGATGACCCAGGCCTACAGAGATTAGTTTCATCTGCCAATTCGGTTGACAGTACTCGAAGCACTATTGTCGTGAAGGAGACCGAGAGGTTGTTTAGTAGGGTTGGGGTGGGTTCGAGGAGGTAGAGGGAACAGGGATGGTAACAGTGACGGGGATGGCGGAAAAGGGCAAGGCAGAGGGGGAGATGGTACACCTCCACGACAGCCAAAGCAAGAGCCTGAGTAGGACAGAGGTCAGAGGGATGCCCCTAGAGACAAGCATCAGGATTAGCCCATGGATGGTCATCAGGAATAGGACAGGCAGGGGAACCCTCCTAGAGATGGTCATCAAGACCAGCCACCACTATAGCTAGACCCTAGGGATGGTCAAATTTTACAACTACATGCTTAGATTCAGGTGTTTACAGCAGAGAGGGACCAGGCAAGGTAGTAGGTCCTAACCTTGACAGTCGAGCGAGATCAAGCTATCCAGCAATGGCAAGCTGCTAAGCTACAAGTAGCACAGGAGATGGGTCGGAGACAACAATTAGAGAGTATGGTTGCATCCTCATCCCGGAGCACAGTATCCATGCAAGCAAACTGAGAGGTTGTCTGAGAGGTGGAGTATTATCATGTTCATTATCACCAGGTTGTGCCTCAAGTGGCACAAATTCTATATTATTCACAGTAGACTGGATACAGGCCTCTAGAAGAGCATGGGGAGAGGTTGGGTGGCGAAGGGAGTAGCCAGCAAGGCTAGCTCTTTTACTTTATCAGAGACATTTATTCTTTTTGAGATCCATGAGCTTGTTTTTTATAGCCTTGTGGGCGATTGTACTATACCGATTGTACACAAATATTTGATCTTGATTTTGTACCATGATAGTGTATTATTATTTTGACAATATATGAGATGATTTGATCCGATGTATGATGTGTTCTATCTTATTTATGCATTATGGATGGATGTTTTTACTTTCTATATGTGATGGTCTATATGTGATGCAATGTGATGTATGTTTCTAGATGATGCTTATGATGTGATGCAGTGATTTATGGATGCATTTCTTTTTCAGTATCTTTTCTATGCACTTTTATGATGATGTGTGAATGTTATGATATGTGAATGGTTAGACTAACAGATCTATATTATGAACTTAATGGATGATGATGATGATAAAATATATGAGATACAATCTTTTTCATTATCTTTCTCTTGTATGATATGGTGATTCATTTATGGATGTCATGTGATGCACATGATATAATGTGATGATGCATTTTTATAATGATGTCTATGTGATGATGCATTTAATGATGATGTTTATGTATATGACATGATATGGTATGATAATGCTTATATGATGATTCCCATGGATGATATGTATGTGATGTTATATGATTATGTAATGGATGCAAATGAATGATATTATGATGTATAAGTGATGATGCAATGGATACTTTGATGATGTACATGATATGAGTTAATAATTCCTATGTGATGATTCTTTTATGCTTATGTAATGAATGCAAATGTATGGTTCATGAAATCCTTAGAATAACCAATCTATATTATGATGTGAATGATGAAATGCAATGCATGTGAGATGATCAATGTTTCCTATATGTCATGATATGATGTATATTATACTGATAGTTTGTGGATGTAGGATGGGTGCAATAGTGATGATGATTGACTGTCATGGTACCATGTTAGCACGGAAAGAAGATAGAAGAAAGAAGAGAATCCAACAAGTCAAAAGAGATGATGATGATGATTTGCTTACCAGGAATTGGGACTTTAAAAGGGCCATTTACCTTATGTTTGATAATACACATAGGCACAATGCATCAAGGTATAAAGAACCAAGATGGCGTTGCACCTAGTGTGATGGACTTTGACTCAACAATTAGATAGGAGTACTCATGTTCACACCTAACACATGGAACCTTGTTCAAAATACAGTTTAGATATTCCAAACATCTTAGACCAAAACATAGAAAGTCAAGCCTTCCTATGTGGTCAACAAGACACTTAAAAAATCCTCCCTATACCTAAACAAAGCATGCATGACCAAGGTTATATTACAAGAATATCCAACAAGTACAACAGATAAAAGATATTGATCGTTGCCCCCTTCCCTCTCTCTCTAAATCCATTTGTTTGGAAATCATCGAGAGGTCATCGAAATGAGCACAATAAGATAATTCAGAAAGACAAAGACAAAGTAAACAAACAAGCTAATGTTCTTCAATACCGCTAGCCGAGACTAAACTATGGTGATGTCTGATGTTCATGTCCATTGTAGGAAGGATGCATCCTAGGACATGATGTCATCAGATGATTGATTTGGGACTGATTGGATGATAGGTTATTGACACAAAGAGTTGACTAACTTGTTTACTTACTGACCTAGACTCGAGACTTTGACGTTTTGATTTTCCACTTTGTAACCTGCTACACATGTTTCTGATTGTTTCACCAAAGGTTGAGGGTGATGACCATTTATTATGAGTGATATTTATTGTGGGTGAAAGAAAGATGGGGTGGATGGATTTTTTCAAATATTTGGATGTTTTTGATGTTTTCTTGAAATGTTATGAGGTTGTTTTTGGTATTTTTTGAGAATTTTTGAGATTTTGCAAATGTTTTGATTTTTAATTTTCAAATGTTTTGGGGTTTTCTAA